>OY759226.1:28325204-28440686 GCA_963662175.1 Aradus depressus | reverse complement strand
ACGTCATATGGGTCAGGTCCTCCTCGGTTCAGGGTAGTCAGGTTGAATCTGAATGTTCGATCTGAGTCGAAGGATCATCAGGCCAGTGGCGTATATAGGAAAAAACTTCGGGGGGGGGGCCCACCAGGCCGATTTTATAGGGGAAAAAAAAAGTATGACCTTGAATTAGCAGAGGTAACATGGGTAGCAGATTGGCGGCCCCAGAGGGACTTGTACCAGGAAAATTAAATTTTATTGTTTTTGTTTTTAACTTTTTTAATTTAATTTGAAGCTTTTTTAAAGAATAAACTAGCTAAGTATATCAGTTATGCAGTTATTTGTAAGTATTTGATAAAGACCAAAGAACTGTTTTTATGGGGGTTAAGAAATAAAGTAAGTTTTTACGACAGACAAAAGTCAATATATAATTATAATATTTTGAATTAGGTATAATATTTTTGAGTTATAAAAATAAGTGAATATATCAAATTAAAAAAATGGTTCCTTTAGCTTGTTCTCTTTACAAAACAAAGTCCAGTTTCTTGGGACACCTGCAAACTTATCCAGAACGGCTTCATCCAATATCAAACTACTATATACTTTTTTTTTACTTTATATTAATATTTTTTTATTCGGGGGGGGGGGCGGGCTATTGTTATTAAATTATATTCTTAAGGTCTAATTCTTCCTATCAACCCTAGATAACAGACAGAAGAATGCTAGAGGCGCCAAAATCATATTTTAAACAATTTTCGTGAGATGTGATGTTCACTTAAGATTAAAAAGCTACGCCTTTGTTGGTGCCTTATATATTTGTGCCAAATTCATCCGTTTTCATTCCACGACTATCCCTCCCCCCCCCCCCCCCCCCCCCCCCCAGCACTCTTGATCCAGGGCGCCATATTACTTGTAGCCGATGTTGGTGCCTTATATATTATATTTAGATTTTATGACTCATGCCCGGGCTTTAACTACGAGGGCATACCGCCTACCACCAGAGCGCTCTTTAGTCACTCTGGTGGACATGAGCCCGACTCTACTGTGGGAGTCCTAAATTTTTCCTACCCTAAATTTTTATTCACCTAGGGTAGGGGTCTTTAACGAATACCTGACATGGTACAGGCTCGGGACCATCGCTCAACGTCCCATCCGAAGGACGGCGTGCTTAAGTTTATTTTACCTCCCAGATAAAATAAACTAAGGGCCTCGGTCGGTTTCGAACCCACTATCTTGAGCTTAGAAGACAAGCACGCATACCACTGAGCTACTGGTATCTTATATATTTGTGCCAAATTCACCCGTTTTCAATCCACGACTACCCCCTCCCACTCCCACCCCCGACCTTGGGCGAACTTCCTGCCCTAGTCTCGAGCTGACAAGATCCGAACCGATACAGTACTCCTGTGTTGCTTTTATTTTCGAATTGGCCGGTTCTTGTAAGAGAAGGAGGTGGTGAAGAAAAGTTGAGTCGGACCGTGGGTAGTGGAGCACATGTGGCAGTCGGTGTCACGTCACTTCCTCCCAATCGATAGTCAATTAACAGCCCTTCAGAGGGCATCACCTGTCCCAGCCCTCCACCCTCCATCTCTCCACACCACAATCCAAACGCTGCGCCTCTCAACTCCATCCTATAGTTTTGGCAGCAAACGACGCCTTAAAAAGAGGTCGTCACCGGCTCCTAAATCCACATACTAAATTTTGTGATTGAGTTTCCCTATTTTTTGAATTGAGTCCCCCTTCCCTTCTTGCTGAAATTTGACAAGTTATGCCAATGAGGAGGTTTTGACTTTAAATATGAAATTTCATGTCGATACATTCATTACGTCGGCAATTTTGGGGGTTTTTGAGTTGAGCCCCCTTTGACCCCCATCCCTTCTGCCGATTCCGCTGAAAATTAATGTGTCGTCTTTATAGGGTTTTGTTCACACCAAATTTCGGATCGAAAGTTGGAAAAATATGAAATTCCCTTGAAAAAGCTGCATCGAATTTCCTATAGCTGGGGGGGGGGGGGGGGGGGGAATAGTGGGTTTACTTGGATTTTACAATGCTTATTGTGATCGGCAATCCCTTTTCTAGTCTGAGGAATGTAAAGCCAGAGAACACAAGTTCATCCTTTCCGCCCGAGTTGGGAGTACATCAGTACGTTAAACCAAAAACAGACAAACATAACCTCAACAAAACTGAACCATTTAAGTACTTACACTTTAAGCCTTCCACACTTTGAGGTACCTTATAATCTTGCGCTCTGAAGCAACTAAAATCGTGCTACGGCCACAAAGAACAATACACACACAAACTTGGTTCGTAATCCTGTGCAGAAATTATTAAGGCTTTAAGAAGAAAACCTTGTTCTGAGTGGAAGCTGGAAATGACTTGAAGTGCACCTCCCCACCTCAACTAAACCTATAATCACCTCAGGTTGCCCTCATATCCTTACTCAGGTATCTCCTCAGGTATTCTCCTCTTCATATGATATACCTAGTTTAAAGATCAACACATGGTTCAAAACCTAATTACCTCAAAAGTATTTTATTTTTTTTTTTTTGTCTTTAATTTATAAAAAAGCAACTGATGCTAGGATGCAACAATCAGTATCTTTGATGGTAGGTGAAATGTTGGCGTGAATGGCATGTGAGAGGAAGGCCTCCCAGTGGTAGGTCCTCGGGACGAAAATTTATCTTAATTATTTGGAGAACAGAAAAAAAATAAAATAAATAAATAAAAAATAAAGGAATTGAAAGACAATTTTGTTGGATGGTGAGAGAGAGGATAAAGTGAAGGGAAAGATGGGTGAGAGAGATGATAAAGTGAAGGGAAAGATGGGTGAGAGAGATGATAAAGTGAAGGGAAAGATGGGTGAGAGAGATGATAAAGTGAAGGGAAAGATGGGTGAGAGAGATGATAAAGTGAAGGGAAAGATGGGTGAGAGAGATGATAAAGTGAAGGGAAAGATGGGTGAGAGAGATGATAAAGTGAAGGGAAAGATGGGTGAGAGAGATGATAAAGTGAAGGGAAAGATGGGTGAGAGAGATGATAAAGTGAAGGGAAAGATGGGTGAGAGAGATGATAAAGTGAAGGGAAAGATGGGTGAGAGAGATGATAAAGTGAAGGGAAAGATGGGTGAGAGAGATGATAAAGTGAAGGGAAAGATGGGTGAGAGAGATGATAAAGTGAAGGGAAAGATGGGTGAGAGAGATGATAAAGTGAAGGGAAATGATGTAAAAAAAAAAATTAAGACCGAATATGATTCAAGGTAGTAAGTCCATCTTCTCTTCAACCTTCGTGGGGGGTTTTGTGGTAAGTGTTATGAAGATAAAGTACGTATTTCTGGGTTTGTGTGTGTAAAGTTTTCTAAAAAAACGTATGTAAGTAGTTTGTACTGTGTCGAGTACTGTGTGTTTCATGTTATGAAGTGTTGTGTTGTTTATGTACGGGAGGCACTGTGTTATCAGTCTGAGGGTTTTTGACTGAAACGTCAGAATTCGTTTGATGTTGGATGTTTTTGCTGAACCGTATACCTGTGATCCGTATGTCCATAATGGTCTAAGTAAGTAAGTGTAACAGTTCCGTTTTTGTATCATGTCTAATTTTGATCGTCTATTTAGATGTTCGCAGAGTATTTTGAGTCGATGGTTCAGCGTGTTTCGTGTGTGAGGGTTCCATGTCAGTCTTCGACTTAATGTCAGTCTTAGATATCGTTTAGTATCAGTTTGAGGGAGGGACTTGTCGTAGATGAAAACGGAAGTCCTGTCCTGAAGACCGCAAGAAGGTTAAACCGAAACAGAGAAAGCAAAAAGTGTGAAGTGTTGTAAAAACGGCACCTGCTTATCGACCGTTAGCGGCCTGCACCGTAAATAAACATGAAAAATTCTACTCAGAACACAACTGTTTTTGTTCCTCGTCTGAACGCTCCTCGATAGATGACTCCATTGAATATTTCCAGACTTTTTCAAACTTCTCTTCTTTTTTGTATCTAAGACACCAACTGTAGCAAATTGTGTCTTTGTCACGTCATTTCACGCTTGTTAGAAGATCATTCATTCACTTCGACAAGAATATTCACAAAAGAACGGTATGGGTGCAGGTCAGATACAAGAACTTCTTTTAGAATGATGCGGTATTCGATGTGGGGAGTTTTTATGAAATATACATAAAGTATAGAATAACGGCACCACAGATGTAGGATTTATCGAGTGTACGTCCGGGCGAACTTTATGAAGACTTGGACAATGTTATATAAGTTTATAAACTTTTTTAGTAAAAAAAAACATGTTACGTTCTTGGAGGTTGTCAGAATAGAGACATTTCGTGAAAAGGAGGAATTAGAGAGGGGGAGAGGACATTTCTCGAAAAATGCGTAACCTGCTTTACGGACAAATCCAGGAGACATCGCACACACTCGGGACTGCCGTTTAACGATCTTTGGGAGCTAGGGACTCCAGCCGGTTGAAACCCGCGATCTTGAAGACAGGAGGCAAGCGTCCTACCTCAGTGCTACCAGCGCCCTCAAGAGCGGACATTTACTGTAAATACACAGTGAATCCCTGGGACTTTTGTAATAGCTTGTCATTCCAACTGTTCCGAAAGGTATCGGAAAACAGGGTCTTAGTGGGTAAACCGCAGTAGTTGCCGTGAGAGGATTGTGGTCCAAAGTTGGCCATGTGTAGGGTTCAGACTCACACAGCGGGATGAAAGGGATGTCTCAGGCATAGTTGTGGGGGATTTGGGCGAACATATGCTCCTGGAAGGACGGGAATTCGGACAAAGACATATGTGAAGTTGGGAGGGATGTTCAATAAACAGACGTGGAGAAATGAGTGTTGAGTGGTTAGCGTCCATACAACCCTTTCCTAACTCAATCATGGAGTGGAGTGGAGTGGTGAGGTCCACTTCGGACCATGCAATAATGTCCTAAGTGGCCCAGGACTCGTTTAGTCATCTGTCAGGAGTCCCCTTCGAAGGGGTGTCAAACTGACCATTTGATACCCGGCGGTTCTTTAATGAACTAACTCACTCAATATGTAGCCCTAGTTGGCATCCCAAATTTAGAAATGTCAATAAAAGACATTATGAGAAGTCATCATAACTATAAATAATATAGGTTAGGTTTTATGACTCATGCCCGGGCTTTACCTGCGAGGTCATATCGCCTACTACCAGAGCGCGCTCTTTCGTCACTCTGGTGGACATGAGCCCGACCGACTCTACTGTGAGAATCCTAAATTTTGCCTATCCTAAATTTTTATTCATCTAGGACAGGGGTCTTTAACGAGTACCTGACATCGTACAGACTCGGGACCATCGCTTAACGTCCCATTCGAAGGATGGCGTGCTCAATATTATTTTACCTCCCAGATAAAATAAACTAAGGGCTTCGGTCGGGTTTCGAACTCACGATTTTAAGCTCAGAAGACAAGCAAGCATACCACTGAGCTACCGGCGCCCTCTATAAATAATATAAACAACAAGCAAATAAGCTAAAAGAGCAAAATATGGCATTGTCAAAATGTCAAGAGAGGACAAATCATCCAGTGGTGACACTCCCGAGCAACTCAATTGCACTCATCTAAAATATGGCATTGTCAAAATGTCAAGAGAGGATAAATCATCCAGTGGTGACACTCCCGAGCAACTGAATGGCACTCATCTAAAATATGGCATTGTCAAAATGTCAAGAGAGGATAAATCATCCAGTGGTGACACTCCCGAGCAACTGAATGGCACTCATCTAAAATATGGCATTGTCAAAATGTCAAGAGAGGATAAATCATCCAGTGGTGACACTCCCGAGCAACTGAATGGCACTCATCTAAAATATGGCATTGTCAAAATGTCAAGAGAGGATAAATCATCCAGTGGTGACACTCCCGAGCAACTCAATTGCACTCATCTAAAATTCACTGTCACTGTTGTTACTAAGAAGTTCTCTAGGCCATAGGCGCTTAAGTGGGGTTTCACACCAAAGCCGGGCCGAGCCGGGTGGAAAAGGCTTGAGTGCTAGATACGCAGGGTTTAGATGGGAGTATTCAAACCAAGGCCGGGCCGCGCCGGGCCGGCCGAGCGGTTTTGAGCAATACTACCTCCCGCCAATTCGACCTTTTTCTGCCAAGCCGTTTTTTTCCGTCATTCAGTCTAGTCCGGTGTTTCAGCCCAGTGAGTTACATCATATTGCGCAATATATTGTTTTTTTTATTGTTTCAAGTGGTTTTTGTTTTTTAAATTTTTTAATATTATAATGAGTGATCTTTATATATAGTGTGAGTCCAGTATCGCCTTCTTTCTGCCACACATTCATCATCAAGTGATGAACTACCCAATAACATCATCATCATCATCAAAGCACCACGTTTCAACTGAGACTGAATAGGAAAAAAGCACCTCTCACTACAAGGCTAGACAACCTACTGAGAGCAAATCGGCTTCGGTGCGAACGCAGGCAGATTCCGCTCGGCTCGGTTTCGCATCGCATCGCCCGGCCCGGCTCGGCTCGGCTTTGGTGTGTAAGGGCCCTAAGGCGTCTTGGCAAGGACTAGAGGATTACTATGGCAACTCAGAGAGGAACATAACATAACTGAATTTAGCAGCTACTTCGGTGAGGTAGGGATTGCTGAGGTCAGTATGGAGGGTCTTGGCATAGTAAAGAGCATTGGCAGAATCCCAAAGTTTTTTTTTTTTTTTTTTTTTTTTTTTTTTTTTTTTTTTTTTTTTTTTTTTTTTTTTAAATAGTTTTTAATATGAAAAATTAATAATAGACAGAAATTATTGAATGTTAAATATTTCTTTTGGAACAAACACTTCGCAAAAAGTAACTTTTAGATCCGTTCCATTTGTACGAAACTTATCGTGCAGGAATGAAAAGAAAATTCCATAGTCAGATCCACCATTTTCTCTACGTTTTGAGGGTAGGACAATCAGAATGTGACACTTTCTCATGATTTTTGGACAACGTCACCAGACTTTCTTTCGGGAACTTGGGAGTAAAAACGAAAAACGAAATTGGGCTTCCTTCTAAGACAAAAACGAAATTTCTGTGCTGCTCTGAGCTATGGGACATGAACATAACTTTACTTATCGGTACTTTTTCAGTAATAACGGTTTATGGTAGACTGTTCGCCGTTGTACCGCACATATAATAAGTAATCTGTTATAAGGATGAACGAGGTCTTTTCGTGGTTGTTTCTTAATTTCTCTTGAAAATGATTGCTCATTAGTCTTACAAATAATATTTTAACTGACTTTATGGGGGTCTCCAATATCCGGAGGAATGCCATTAGGCCCTCTTACTGTCGCTGCAGCTGATCCTACGTATGATATTTACAATGACAGAGATGACGCGTCCATGAGCTCACTAATGTTACCCTGCCTCATCAACTGACCTATCCTGGGCTCTTCGTTTCGCTCTGCGTCAGTGCTATATCCTCGTCCTGTGGCATCCTTATCTGCTACTCCCCCCCCTCCTCCCCTCCTCACCTGCTGTTGACTTTGCTCCAACCCAAGTTCATGACCAATGCCTCCTAACTGAGCGCCTGCCCTAGCACTGTCCGATATCTCCGTGATTCCTAACCGATCTCCCCCTTCGCCCCTTATCTCCTGCTCCCCCGCACTTCCCCACATTGATTGCCCTAAGGGCAGCAGGCCCTACACAACATTCCACCCCACCATTCCCTTCCCCTTCTTGACCCTAACGACAACACCAATAATACTCAACACTCAAACTCCCTCATGTCTCCTCTGTCTGTGTAGCTAGTACCACATCTCTCTGCATTTAGACAATTTTATTTTACCTCTTTTCAGATAACACATAAATGAATCGACTATCTATTTCTTCCCCAGCTATTGGTATAGGGGTAGTCATCAAATCTGTTGAAAGTTTCAGGTTGACCTTTCACCGGACTTTGATGTTTGTGTATTTGTTTGAGGACATAGACAGAAGGAATATATTGATTCGACAATTTGTAAATGGAACCAGAACGCTCAACGACACCTATTTATTTTCATCCAAATTGACCAAAGAAAATGGAGGATGAGATGGAGGCTTTACTAAAGAACTCTAAAAACTGCCGATAGAATGCATGTGTCGCAAGATTTAAAGTTAAATCAGAACTAGGAAATGGATTTACTTAGAGGGAGGGTGGAAACATTCACCGAAAACATGTTTTTTCCTTTTTAGGGTTGAAAACGAAAACTTGACAACGGAACCGTCCAGCGAGATGAGAGTCCGGATCGCTAGAGACCAAACAAATTGAGCTAGAAAGGAGTGTTTTTTTTCTTCTAAAATATTCAGAAATACCGAAGAAACACCGGGAACATTATTAGCGCAATCACCAGAATATTGCATTTTTAATTGTTTATTTTTATTTTTTGGAGGGCGCCGGTAGCTCATAGTACAGTGCTCTAGAATGCGGGGTTCGAAACCCGGCCTATAAATATTTTATAATGCCGTCCTATGGTTGGGACGTTAAGCGATGGTCCCTAGCCTGTGCAATGTCAGATGGTCGTTAAAGACCCCTAACCCTAGTTTACTAAACCTGGGTAGGCGAAATGTACAAACGGGCTCACGTTGAGAGACGAAAGTGCGCTTTAGTAGTAGGCGATATGACCTCGTAGTCATACAAATCCTTTAATGTATCCTTGCTATTCAAGCACTTGTCTACGAAAGAAATCAAAAATGTTTTATCCAGATAAGAGAATGTGCCTCTTGCCGTTTTTCCGGGGTTTCTACGTACCTCATAGGTGAGATAGGAGCCCCGAGGGACCAATAGACTGATTGGACTGATGGTAGGGTGTGTTATTTAGAAGGAGGTCTGTTGGTGTGACGTAAGGATAGTGGTCTGCTGAGGCCCCTACCACTAAATCAGGGAGAGTGGAGGGGCGCTCTGCCCTCCTCTCTGACCCACATTAACCACCAAAATTCGTCGGTGAATCACCGCCAGTGTACATACCCACCTTAAATTATTTGTAACTAGCTGGTTACCCGTCGTTGCCCGTATCGAGTAATATTACTTTAAAAGAAGCTGATTAGGGGCCATTCATAAATTACGTAAGGCTTTTTTAAAGCTAATTTGACGCCCCCCCCCCCTTATTGTAAGATATCATAATCTGATGATCGTATTGATAAAATAAAAGACAGTTTGGTTAAAAAATATTATTTATTGCAATTATACTTCGATTAATTTAAAAAAGACTGTATAGAGAAAAGTACAAACTAACCTGTTTAACGAAATAACCAAACGTACTTGTTATCAGCAAGTTGTTTTAATTCATTAATTTTTTGAGAAACACAGGTCTCAAAAGCACTGGAGTTATTTTTAAAAGTTCTTTATTAGTTTTCCAAAACATGTTTGACTCTTCTTGACAAATCTTTGAAGTTTTACGTGGAAAAGCTTGTACCCAAGCTTTAAATAATAGTGAATGTAAATATCCAGACATGTCAGGTATAATAAATAAATGATTCTATAATGATAATTATTTTTCAAAATTCAAGCAATAGGGAAATCCCTAGTCAGCGAGACAATAGAATAAAAAAATGTCTAGAAGTACTGAGACCATATGATTTGTGTAGGATTCAATACTGAATTGGAGAACTAAGTACAGATGGCGCTATTCAAAAAAATAAAATTAGGGGCATGCAAAATTAAGGACTCCCATAGTAGAGTCAGGCACATGTCCACTGGGGTGACGAAAGAGTCTGGTAGTAGGCGATATGACCTTGTAGTTAAAGCCCGGGCATGAGTCACAATAACTAACTATTTCACTTTAACTGTTTGTACTGCCCCTACTATCCAAACCGCATTACCCAATCCTGAAATGCCTGGGTGCCATACCATACCATACCAGGTAGATAGATGTCTGACATAACGTAATACCTACGCACATTCTAATCAAATATCCTACCTATGTACATTCTGCTTCCGCTGGAATTATTCGAAAAACGAACTCCACGAACCGTAACATTCCACCAAATATGTAACCGAAAATAACGGTCTTTATAGGCAGACAGCGGGCCACATCCGGCCCGCAGAGCGATATCTGCTGAATGGCCCCAAGAAAGTCAAAAACGAGAAATATTAAATCAGTTTATTTAATTTTAATGGAAATTACACGAATGTTACTTAAATCTGTTGTTTTCCTAAACAGACATCTATTCATTTTCAGCAGAATTAGGTTTCTATTAATTTTCAGCGGAAAAGGGGGGCACAATCCCTATAGTTATCGATATAATGAATATATCGACAGGGAATTTTATATTTAAATTCAAAACCCCACAAGGATGGGACCTATAGTTAGTTATTATGACTCATGCCCGGGCTTTAACTACGAGGTCATATTGCCTACTTCCAGAGCGCTCTTAAAGCCAAACAAAAAAATAACATTAAAGCGTAGTCAAGGGCCTTTGCCATAGATTTTCCGTGAAAACGTCGGGATAAAATCATAACAAGTTTTTCGTATTAATATGTAAATTATCAATCTCTTTAACACAATGGTTATACAGAGTGGTATGGTTACAGAATAGATAAATCACAAGTTTATTGCATGTAGCAAGGGTCTGAGGTAGCTAAAGTAACAAACGTACACCTCACACTGCATCGAATTCAAGTGTCTAGTAAAGTTTTTTTTCATTTTCTTTTCGATGCTGCCGTAGCTCTTGCATTTGCTCGGCACTAGACTTTTTAGGTTTTTTAAATTCCTTTTGATGCGAGCTTTCCTCTGATTTGCGTTTTCTATAATTTCGCGCATGTTTACGATTCATATGAGACGACATCTTTAATTTTTTTGCAATTTTCAATTTAATACCGATTTTTACATATATTTCGGCGAATATTTTTATTGTTTCACTTTGATTCCTAGTAATACTTCTCAAGCTCTTTACAATGACACCCAAATCAACGTCCTATCTAAACGCGTTATCACGCTACACTAATTTCTAATTTTACACAACCCTAATTCGCAACAATCATCCACCGGCGCCCACACTAGCCCGATAACGTCACAGGCAAAACAAACACTGCACAACAAACACGTACAGACATGCTCTATCCATTGTGACCTCAACCGTTGTTATCGCATTATTAGTCTCGTAGTTATCTGACGTAGTCATATATAATCATATGAGTCGTAGAAATCTGACGGTATTTTGTAACACAAGAAAGTTTGACCGGCTATCACTGTGCTTAACGAGCGAATAGACGTTTTTACGTCAAAAAAAAAATCTATTAATTTTCAGCCACTGACCTGTTTGGCTCTAGAAGGAGAGCAGCAACTTATTCGAGCTGGGGAAGCACATTGACAATTGACCGACCACACTTTCTTTCTGTTATCATCGCCATACTCCTTCATCGTTATTTTGTAAAAATGTACCATACGGGCATTTCCGTGAAAATGACGATAATATTATGTATTGTGAGTAAATAACGAAATTTAATAGAGCATTGAGTAAAATAAATAGAATACAATTCAACTTACATTTTGTAGACTGTTGTTCATCCTATTATTTTCTTTCACTTATTCTTAATAAAAACACAGAACTATACGAAAAATAAATTAAATGTTTAAACAAATTGGTTCAGAGGATACACTTATCCTAAATAAGGTTAGAAAACATATGACTTAATTTAAAATATTCATTCGTAAAATAGGAAAAGTTCAGGAACTTATAAATAAAAACAAACAACTTGTTAAACTTTTATATTTTAAGTTAGGTTAGGTTTTATGACTTATGCCCGGGCTTTAACAACGAGGTCATATCGCCTACTACCAGAGCGCTCTTTCGTCACTCTGGTGGACATGAGCCCGACTCTACTGTGGGAGTCCTAAATTTTGCCAACCCTAAATTTTTTATTCATCTAGGGTAGGGGTCTTTAACGAGTACCTGACATCGAACAGGCTCGGGACCATCGCTTAACGTCCCATCCGAAAGACGGCGTGCTTAAGTTTATTTTACCTCCCAGATAAAATAAACTAAGGGCCTCGGTCGGGTTACGAACCCACGACCTTGAGCTCAGAAGTCAAGCACGCATACATATTTTAAGTTAGTTGGAATTTAATAACTTCAGAATAAGAAAAATGTGCAACTTTAAACGTTTTTTTTCCGAGAACTATTTGACGTATCAAAAATCTGTTTGCACAGTTCTTCCTTGTTTCTTTAGTACTTTAATAAAATGTAATGAAACTTAAGGGTCAAAAGGGAACCCCGCTCTTCGAAGGGCTATTTGAGCCATTAAAAGGGTCATTTTCGTCTTTTCGAGGACGCCTATAGCTCTCGGCGAGTGCTACACCTTTAGTCCTATGCACAATTTTGATAAATGATAAATTATTGATTTTTTCCGGCATTTCTTCCCGAAGTGTCTTCTTTTTTCTTTTTTGACAATATTTCGGGACACCTACACGTCCCTTCTTCTGGCCACTATGATCCTCACTCGTTCATAGTGACCAGAAGAAGGGACGTGAAAGTGTCCCGAAATATTGTCAAAAAAGAAAAAAAGAAGACACCTCTCGAAGATATGCAGGAAAAAATCAACACTTCTACATCCCAGAGAAGTTTAAGAAACTCATGATAAATTAGGCAATGTAAAGGCTAAACAAGATCTTTGGATGCTTCTTTATAAAGTGAATGCATCACATACCTCCATATCGAACACACCTGAAAATTGGAGTCAAGTTGGCTAAGTTGTCCAAGAGACAGAGAAGGAGCAGTTCAAGTGAGTGGCTTGAGGCCCTCTATAGAGTTAGAGAAGAGCGGGCAAGAGACCAAGTTTACAGTTAATTGTTTTGAAATGTAGTTAGAGAAGGGGGCACTCTGACGTGTGTAATTGGCCGTGGGATTGTGTGTGGGGCCCTGAGGGGGGCCCCCAGGCTGTTCTGAGAAGATTAGTGAAGGACAATGTGGGTCTTATCGGCCACGTCACCTGTCACAATGTCACCTATTGGACATTCTCAAGACATTCTTCACTTCTCTGGGGGAGAGGAGATGGGGATCTTAGAACTCATGTCTCCTCGTTGTAGTTCAATATCAGCTGAGCCCTCACAGGATTTTCAGCCAAATCGGTCCAAGCGAAGTATTGAAGGGGGTTTTAATCAAAAGCTAAATATCATAATACCTATTAATTTCCGTTAAACCATGTGATGTCATACAATTTTGAACATCAAAATAGATCAATCTATATTAAATCTTAGAATACAAATATGAGATGAATAACTATATATATATATATATATATATATATATATATATTTTAATATTTCAATTGATAATTCTTCTTTCAGGAGGATATTTCGGAGCGATCACGAGCACCTTCCTCACGTCACGAGCGAAATATAGAAAAAAAATCGAAATATAGAAAAAATGAAAAAAGAGCGAAATATAGAAAAAATGAAAAAAGAGCAAAATATATTTTAGAAAACAATTGCCATCAAATCAATGAAATGCATAAAAAATTGCAAGGTTTACGTCTAGCGTTAGCCAATCGAAAAAAAAAAACAATTCTTCTAATAACGGACTACGTAATGAATATATCGACATCATAATGACACTAAGGCAGCTCTTCACCTTCAACTAAATTGACAGAAGAGGATCAGGGTTTAGACGGAGAGCGGAAACTTATCTGATTACAAATAATTCAAGGTTGGTTTATTGTGGGTGGCTCATCGACTACTTTTAATGTAGGGTGGTTGGTGGGTGGGCTTGAGCCCTTACACAGCCATGTCCCAGATTATCGTCTGAGAAAACAGACCAGCAGTAAACCTGCATCGTTACTCCGCCCAACTGCATTAACCAGCTCCGGTGCAGTAATTAAAGTGTCCTTGTGTACATTTTACTAGGCGCATCTTGTCTCTCCTTAAGGAAGGCAGCTGCAGTTAAGATAAAACCACAGGCTCTTTGCAAGTTTTAAACACTGCTATTTGGTTTACAAAAAGGGAGGAATTAAAAATGATTTACACACAAAACCAGTCATTTCACCAAAAACTATGGAATTTGAAGCTATTAAAAAGCGCTTGAGAATTTAAACTCATGTGCTTACGTCCACGGAGAAAAGTTTCAGGCGATTAACGGCAAATAGAATGAGAAAAGTCCTAATAGAAAGCGATGAAATCGAAGCTCAAAGGTGTTTATGAACTTACAGAAATAGTGAAAATCTTGGGTTATTAAAAAATTAAAAAATGGCACTAAAACTCAGAAACATTTTGTAGATAATTTATACTCTTTATTTTTCATTTGCCAAAATTTCTGTTGTTTTATTTCAAATCTTTTTTTATAATAAACGAAACTGTTCACTGACTAACTCAAAGTGTTTCTTTATTACAATTTAAGAAGTACCAAGCCCTATGGGAAAGTTCGGTGTAGCTCCGACCTGATTTCCTTTTTTTTTTTTCCTTGACTTGAATTGCCGCAGAAATTCCTTGAAAGATCCAAAAGAATCTGATACTCACATCTGACAACAGTTGACTCCAAGATTTTTGAAGAATATTTCATGCCACAAAAATGTTCCAGACAGTTAAAGACTCATCCGAGATTATCAAGAGCCGGGGGATAATTAAAACATTCGAGATTAATGAAAAAAAAAAAAAGGAGCTAATTTGAGTTTAGATCCAGATCGGGAGGATAAAGTGGGAGAAATGTGAGATAAGACTCTTGAGACAAATGAAGAGGTTTTATTTACAGGAGAGATACTGTCACTGGCGGGTAGAGAAGGTTGTAAAAACTCGCAAGTGGGGCAGAAGATTTACTGCTGACAGCGCTGTTCACACTGTCCCGACTTAGCATACAACTGGGCAGAGATAAGCCTGATCCTACCCACAGCTGCCTAGATAAGTCCCAGTCTTGGACACTAAAGTCCCTCTGACTTACTGAACTTATATTTACATAAAGTACCGACAACGTCCTCTAATCGTGTAAAGATCGCTACACTTGTTCCTTCAGCAGATTGATTCGCGTCACGCGAGCACTTTTTACAGTAATGCGAATCAAACGATCATACTTCAATATAGCTGAAACATGTTTGAAGACCAAGAGGAAAGTTAAAGTTGTTGCATAAGTTAAAATGTTATTACTTCCCCAGTTAGTATAGGGGAAGTTGTATAATTGGTCAAAATTCGAAGTTCACTTTTCACTGAAATTCCATATTTTCCGACCTTCAAGTACGAAAAATAAAAAATAATCTTGCCTGTCTGTCTGGATACAATAACTTCCGAATCAATGAATGGATCAACATGAAATGTTAATCCATAAGGATGGAGGACACATTGATTTCCAAAAAAGTTCAAAAGTTCTGTAAACTGTCAATTTCATGACGATACTTTACGTGAAGATTAAGAAGTCTCTCATTAAGCCACCAATAGATTTTCAGCCAATTCCATCGAAGAGAAGAGAAGTTGAGTTTGGAGTGAGAGTGGAAAATGTGATTGGTCGTGCTGGGAAAGTATGTTTTCTTTTCAATTTATGCACTCTCTTAAAACCATCCCCTTCCATATACCTTACAACCCTTGTGGTCTAAAAAAAAGTTAATACAAATAAAAAATAAATAAATTGATATTTAACATTTTCTGTAACAAATTATATTATCAGTATTCGTTTTTTATATTTAAAAAATAAAAATTGATCTCCTAAAGAATGAAAATAAAATTAAATAAAAAAATAGTTTATTATATAAACAATTTTATGTACAGAAAGTACGATCATTAACACAATTGTCATCCTTAAAACATTGTTAACCTAAACTAGCAACATTGGGGAAAAAATACAAGAAAAATCCCATATCTAGAAACTTGTAGACAATATTTACAAAGGATTTAATTAATTAATTGCAACTTGTAAGAAAGTACTTTTTCATGTAAATAAACTATTATTATGTCTGTGGAATATATTTTTGGTCTATGATTGTATGAACGTTGTATTGACCTATCCATGAAATGAAAGGGTTGTCGTTTCCAAGACAAAGTTTGAAAAATTGATGTCAACATGATGCTTGTATTTTCAAAATACCCTCAGAATAAAGAATTCATTAGTTTTGTTTTGAGGTATTCTAACGTTACTTTTTGCACTTGTTACAAAATCAGACACGGGCAGGTTCTTGAGGCTGCGGCTTCTCACCTGTTCTCTCTAATTTTACTTCCATGATCCGAAAGGAAATGAAAGTCACGTGACGTTGGGTAGAAAAATTTCAGATTCTCATTGTCCTACTCTCTGTCTTATGTCTGTGAAATTTTATTTTCTTGCGTTGAGGACTTGACTTCTGCAAAACTGCACAACATTGTATGTTTCTTTTTCAAAATGTTCATTATGAGGACATTTTTTTTATTATTCCTAAACAATGTATCTATAACAATCTATGAAATTTTAAATTGTTAAAACAAGGTCCTTCGTTTAGCAGTGGGCGCACCTTGGTTCGTCCGGAATCAGCAGATCCGAAGGGAAGTGGACATCCCGGACATGGAGGCATTCATCGCCAAACTGACCCTAGACTACCATGAAAACCTCGTCCTGGTGCCTGGAGCCCAGTTCTACAAGTTTTGTTTTCAATTTGTGTATAGCACCAACTTGTGCAGAACCAATAAAATGAAAAAATATATATATATTTTTTTAAATTGTTAATTTTTTTTAATAGTTTTTGTACTTTATATTTATTGGTGTTTTAATTTATTAATTTTTTTTAAAATTGTGTTCTGTTGAATGTTTCATCAGACTGTCTGATGATGATGGCAACCTCGAAAGCATAAAATAAATTAATACAATCTGTGAGAATAATATTTTTATTTTGCAACCTGTGATATAACAACACTGAAATAGCTGATCGATGATCATATTTTTTCGTTTTTCGACCCTTAACGAAACAAAGTTGGTTAAACATAAAAATAAGGAACAAACAATTCAAAATAAATGAAACTTTTAATTAATAAAAATAAATACATATAAATGATTTTAAATTTAATAGAAAAGCTCAGGTAAAAAAATATGAAAGAGAATCAAGATATTTACAAAAAATATACACGAAAATAACTAGATAAACTCATAAGAATGGAAAACAAAAATAAATAAATAGAACTGATGGACAAAATTAACTCAATTTTAGTAGTTTAAAATTAAATCTATTATGTTAATGTGAGTACGATAGTGTTAGGGTTGTAGCATTAATAGAGGAAGGGTGCAGCCAGCGTGAAGTCGCTAGGAGGCTGGGGGTAGGTACATCGCTCGACCATAGGCAGGGCTCTTTGACAGGGCGTCACACCAGAAGGCGGGCACAGGGTCGTACTGGGTCTACAAACAGAGAGACGACTTAAAATTTACTTATACAAAAATAACAAACCTTTTGAAATATTAATACAGTATGTGAAATGTAATTTAATGCTTGTTATTAGGATCATATAAAGATAAATACAAGAAATATGTTTTCAACAAACATTTTGAAGTATTTATTCAATGTACACAGGTACTTATATTATGCAACATAAAAATGCTTTGGTTATTAGGAATATAAAAGAATAAAAACTTACCACAAGGTGAAGGTAATTTAGATACAATTTAATACTTAATAAAATTGATAAGAAATAAGGCAGCCAGCATCAATCGTATTAACAATATTTGAAATCTATCGATAATTCTAAGTATCTAAGTCATTTAAGTGGTAACATTGTAATTTTATGACAAAAAATAGGTCATTTTTTTTTTTTTTTCACAAAGTTATCTTGGAATTCCCCTTTTTTCTCCATTTCCTTTCCCCCCAAAAATGGAAATATTACTCAAAGTGGAAACACTGGTTAATACTATCAATTTTGTAACTTGTATATCGAAAAAAGGCGGTGGATTTTCGACGGCGTTTTCGAAAACATGGTTCGAATGAATGGATGAGTAACAGTGGTGAGGAGGTCCGCCAGCCTTTATTTACCTTACGTGTGTCCAAGATGTCATTATTGGAGAAGTGCTTAATAGTTATTATACCGCTACAATATCTTATACTTTAATGATGACTTAAACTATATATTTATTTTTTTCTTAATTTTTTTACATATTCTCTTATTTATATAGATACTTTTATTTATTTTTTTCTTCATAATTAAGCTGTTAATTTTATGTTATTTCATGTTAATCTTTTGTATATTTATATATTTGTATGTAGCACTAATTTATTTATTTCATTCTACGACGTACTGATACTATATTTCATTGTTTCCTTTTCTTTACTCTATATGTATTTATTCTTAGGGGACCTCGGTCCCAGAATAATAAAATTTATTTTCATTTAAATTACCTATTATTCATTTTTCATATTGCAAGCATGTGCACAATATTCAATTCATTTCTCTGTATAACGATAAGATACATCAGTTGTTGGCTAGTGCACAAAGTTCTGATAAGGTAATGACAAAGTCATCATAACAGAGGGACGCACTGGGCCTCCCCACTGCATTTGTCATAGGTCCCGAGGAAAATACTGTTGAGTGGGATCTGACCAACGATAAGCTTCCAACATAGGTCAATGTTAGGTCGTAATGGCGCGAACTGCTGTTCTTGATGTAACCTCCGTGGAATGAGGTGAGGCATGTGTCCTGAAAGAATCGAAAAGATGATGAAAATCAATTAGGATGGGGGGTTTAACAAGATGGATCTATGAGACGAACTCAATGTCCACAACATCAATCTGTCAAAAGGAGGACGAGCTCAGAACGGCGTACAGCTAATGTCAGATAAGGATCCTGTCTATTGTCTGTCCAAACTCGATGATCTTCACTCGATTAATGGTCAGTCGCAACGGAGACAATGTTCGTTCACAGCCTTCTAGAAAGATCAGTAGCACAGAGATAGGAACAATAGGATTAGTATCGAAAAAATTGGCGACCATTAGTCTCATACAGGAACACATCTAGCTATAAATACAAATTAAATTAAATTTTTGGTTTGCTTGTTTCATTAGAAATCCTTTTCATCTTATATAGAAGCCTTAGAGTTCAATTTTTGTTTAAGCTTCCCGTGAAAACGGCTTATCTATAATCACGAAATTTATAAAGATCTTCCAACTCAGAAAATAGGCTATGTGGCATGGGAAGGCGTAAAATGCGTGCTAGTTCTCTAACATTTGACCGAATTTTCATGAAATTTCACATATAACATCCTTAGGTCTGTCGAATCTACGTTTTAATCAACATTTTTTTATTATTTATATACTAATTTATTTTTCTTGTTTTTCTCTTTTATATATTTTATTTATTTCATAATTGTTATTGTTATTTTGTTTTCTTTCTCTTTTCTATATTTCGCACATTGTGACCTGAGGAAGGGACGTAAGAACGTCCTGAAATGTCGTCAAGAAAAAAAGACACTTCCAGAAAAGTTATAAAAAATTATCATCTTAATTTTAATTAAATTAAAAAATGTATTTACTGTAATTATTAACACTAGTATTTTTGTACTCATATTTTCAAGTATTTATTTTTTATTTATTCATTTCATTTTATTTTTTTGTCTAGTTAATTCTAATCCTTGTGTTTCAGACTTTGCTGTTTATGTATCTAATTTATAGTATTATGATATAGTTATGTATCTAATTAGCTATAGTGATGTATACATTCTTATGTCATATTCTATTATGTACCATGTTATGGTTTAACGGAAATAAAGATTATTATTATTATTATGCGTTTTTTTATTGTTGCACTGCCATATGATCTGATGCCGAGGGGAGGGGATAAATAACTCCACATTTATTGCCTTTTTTTTTTAGTTACTAACCGGATTACGCCGGGTAACCCGCTAGTCAAGCAACACTTACTTAGTTCAGGGTCTCTATATTTTTTATGTTGCTATCTTTGTATTTCCTTGGCTGAGGTCCTTCGCCAATACCTCAGTTCAATTGTAATTATTTTTGTTTAGTATTTTCATTATTATTAATTTTATAAGTTATTTACTTCAATGTTAGTTAGATTATGACTCATGCCCGGGCTTCAACTACAAAGTCATATCGCCTACTACAAGAGCGCTCTTTCGTCACTCTGGTGGACCTGAGTCTGACTCTACCGTGGGAGTCCTAAATTTTGCCTATCATAAAATATTCCCCTAGGCTAGGGGTCTTTAACGTGTACCTGAGATCGAACAGGCTCGGGACAATCGCTTTACGTCCCATCCGAAGGACGGCGTGCTCATGGTTTTTCACCTCCCAGATAAAAAACCTAAGGCCTCGGCCGGGTATCGAACCCGCGATCTTGAGTTCAGTGGGCAAGCATGCTATCCCTGTGCTACCGGCGACCTCTTAATATTTGAAGACAGTGTAATATTGAATGCCAGTAGGTCTCTCGGCCTTTATAGTTTCTACGTTCGATAGAATATTCGGCTTTTGCCTAGTCACTTCGCGATTTGCGAATTGGGCTACAAAACAAATATATGGAGGGGTTAGCTGCCAAGTGGTGTAAGTCCAAAAATATGAAAATGGTCTTACACCAGTTTTACAATGTTCACAGTCGCATCTGTTGATTTGCCAAGTGGTGTAGTGTTTAGTTTTCTGGAATGCTGGTAGAGAGCACTGTTATGTTGTTAGACTAATAAATCAACCGAGCGCTTTGGGGCCAAGTGGTGTAAGTCCAATCAGCCGCGTCATCGTCGCAAGGTTATACTCGTTATAACCTCCTTTGTATCATCAGTTTGTTTTTCCTAATACTATCGGTGTGTTTTAGCTTGCGTTGTTTGTGTTGAAAATGAAAGCTCCTGGTTTTGTTTCAGTCAGAAATCTTCAAACTTGTGTTACCAAGAGGAAGAAAAGTATTTCTGGCGCAGAAGTCAATTGGGTTAAAATGCGACACCTAAAATACATGAGAATAAACCCGCATGCAATTTTTTACGAGGAAACCTTGAATCCTTTTGAAGAACTGGACTTGCGGAAAAACAACTCTACTGGTAGTATGGCTGGTCGACCGTCTATGGGTTTAAGTCAGTTGCAACTTCAATTGGAATATCCTAAAGGAAGATCTGTGACAGCTCAAAAGAAGAAAGATACGATGGATTTGTTGACCTTCATACCTCCATACCGTCATAATTCCTTCGTCAGCTTGAAAACTGGGCATGGTGACGTTCAAGAGAACTAAAATAATATTCCAGAAACGAATCCTGAATCTGTAGAATAATTACGGAGTTTCTTTGCTAAGACCAGTTATTTTTACCCCCTTTTCATGATGAATCTTTGTAATATTACCTACTAATAATAATAATACCTTAATAACAATAATAATACCTAATATTTTTCTATAATAAAAAGTGTGCAAACCATAATTTCTCTGTCATTTTCTGGTTGTTTTCCTTGAATAATTACATAATGATAATTTTAAAATTTTAATTCTGAGGAACTAACTGAGACTAAATGCATTTTTAGTTCAAAAATCATTGCATGCATTGCTAAAGTAAATTTCAAAGCTAGTAGTTAATTTTTATACTGTTTACTCCAATTTACCTAGCATACTGAATTTTGAATTGTGTCTCCTCAACATTTACAATTTCGGACTTTCACCACTTGGCAGCCAACCCCTCCATATGTAACCAGCACACACACACTGATAGCTGCCTCGCGTACGACAGGTTTCCTCCAGCCATTTGTGTCTGGATTCCTACCGCAAAACCAACAAATGCGTGGTCCCTAACCAGATGCATTTCAAACTATATACAAAACATAAGACGTACTTACGCCCATTTAAATTACACATTCTACAATTTAAAAGAGTCCTTACAATAAATCTATCAAAATTAACAGATAATTATTGTCATAACAGTGATAGATAGATGGATGATTTGATCAAATTGACCTGAAAGGGTCACTGGAGAGTGTCCTGCTATAATCAACATACCTGTTCCCGTTTTGATCACTCCCTCAGGGTCCTGTTCAAAAAAGAACAGAAACATGTCGTCTTTGGAAGGAGGTCCACTCAGCTGCGTCAAATTATAGCCATTTGGGAATGTCCTGGCTAAGTGGCCATTAGCGGCTCGACGGACGACAACTTTAAGTAGATGGCACTAAAACGACCATTCCCCCCCTCACTATAATTATCTATATTAGCATCGTAAATACCGACCAAATCATTATCTTCAATCACATACTTGGGTTTTTTATTTATTTTTTATTTTTAGTATGTTGTAAAATGTGAGTGCAATTGTTCTTATATTTAGTAGCATGTATTTGTCAATTGCGCGCAATACTTAACTTCCCCAGGCAAGATATATACTATCGGCCAAAAATTCGATGTTGGGTTTCCAACGGAATTTCATTCGTTTTACATGACTACCGACTAACTAAATAGTCTAAACGACAATTATCTATACTTAATAGCGCACATACACACTCAGTCGTCTACATACGAACATATATCATTGATTGCTATTTCGTCGCCTAAGATGCAACATTGTGCATCTCAAATTTGGTTATTTCACAAGGAAAGCAAAAAACTCCTTATCTCCGAATCTGATACCAGTTTTATATTGCCGGAAACATTATAATAAGAATCTTCAGTCTGATTTTCTTGAGAAATAGTCACAAAATAGAAACTATGCATTTAATGGAATTTCGTTGAGATGCACAAAGTTTTCATAATTTTCGCTGAGTTTTGAGACGCCCAGTGTTGGCAAAAATGTTTTAAGTGACGCTCCTGGTGGTGAAACCCTAAAACTAATGGTTTCATCGTATTGCAACCAATGAACAAACAAAAATTAAATTAAAAGTATTTAATGCACTAACATTTGATTGCACTAAATACTTTTCAAGCACTGGGAGTCCCTGACGGACCAAAATAGAGTGGAGTTGAGATGGGTGCCAGGGCATCAGGGGTTTGAGGGCAACGAAAGGGCTGATCAATTGGCCCGGACAGGAGCTGACAGAGAAAACCTATAGGACCGGAACCCTAAGAGCACCGCAAGGGCGGCAATAAATGGCTGACTGACCAGGAATCACATCCAGTTCTGGAGAGGGGTCCCAAAGCAAAGACATTCAAAACTCTTTGTAGCGGAACCCTCAGAGAAAAGGAGCCGAGAGCTCCTGAATATGAACAGAATGGATCTAAGAGCTATGCCAGGGCTGATCACAGGTCAATGTCATATGAACAAATATCTACACAATATGGGCCTCGCTAGAAGCCCTCTGTGCAGGAAATGCGGAGAGGAAAATGAGACCGGTTCATATTCTAAGCCAGTGTGAGGCACTAGACAGCAGATTTCACTGCTTCGGATCTGCCATAACGGAACCGAGGCAGGTAATGGAGGGAACCTGCAGCAGAATGCTGAACTTCATTAAAGATACAGGGCTGCTGTAGGGACTAACACACACAGGGCCCACAATAGGCCTACTCTGGCCGCAGTGATATATCAGTTCTCGGAAAAAAAAAAAAAATTATTAGAATTTATAAAATGATTAGCCGGTAGTCCGGTTAATTACTGTAAGTTAGATGAGTTGAGAAATATGATTTTGAGGCCGTAGAAGTGGTCCATCACTGAGCCTCCCGCTTCGCCATTAGTTTATGATGCGATGTTCACGGCATAGAATGAAAAGCTTATAAGGATTCAGCGATGCGAAATTTCATGAAAATGCAATCAGTAAACATTATTTTTAAAATTTGGAGATGGCATATACCCTATATTCTAGTTGGATGATACTTGGAAAGCTCTGCAAATTTCGTGAATACACTATGTCACCTTCCCGTGGAGCTGAAACAAACAAACAGAAATTAAACAGGTCTCCAAGGCTTCTGCATAACATGAATCGGATTTCTAGACAAACACAATTATCATTCCGACAAAACGGCACCTTATTATTATTTTTGTTCAGTGAAAAAATAATGATAATAATATTTATTTCCGCTGAACCATTAAAATATTATTAATTAGATACATAAACAGTTATTAAATATTAGAGTCGGACAAACATATGATTATAATAAGAGTAATAGTTAAAAAATAAATAATAGATGATAAATGAGAATAAAATAATAATACTAATAAATACGATAGATACGAGTATAGTGTTCATTCTATTTTAAATTATCCTTAAATTACGTAACGCAAAATTGTCCAAATTTGATTATCCACCCCTCCCCCTGTAACGGAAGCCTATACCCCCCCCCCCCCCCCCCCCGTAACGGAAGCACATACTCCCCCCCCCCCCCCTATACCCTATTCAAAACATCCGCGAAATTTGAATGGTTTTATAAATCACCCTAAGAAATTTGAGTATTTTATGATCAGGTGACATATTTGTGTATTTTTATTTCAAAATTTGTTTCTTTTGTAGTTTCATTTTTTTATCATATCACTAAAATATGGCAAAATATCAAAAAGTTATAGGTATTATTTCTCGAAAAATTATCTGAAAATGAAACATTTATTTGACCAAAATTAATCGAACTAGCGTTACGTAACGTTAAAATTGCCACCCCCGACCCCCTTCATAACGCTGCGTTGAATTCTCACCCCCCCCCCCCCCCCCCCCCCTTCCAGCGTTACGTAATTTAAGGACAGCCCCTAAATATTTTTTATAATTGTTTACAAAGTATCTTCTCTAACATCGATATTTCGACAGTTTACGAAATATAGAAATGAATAATTATTCTTATGCCGTGAGGGTGGAGAACTCTGTTCTGGAGAAATTGTTGGAATTCCTGATGGAAGATATTGCAGTGAGCTTGCGACAAACTGGAAATGGTAAACGTGTCTCTGTAAATATACAAGGGTGGTTGTACATTCAGGAAGTTTGTGTTGTAGCTGAAGTGAGAACTGAAGGGTGGTTTTGTGTGAGGCACTAAAGACACGAAATACCTGTTCGGTTCGGTGTGACACCTACATAGGCCGCTGTGACACTCTCCTGTGAAATTTCACGCCAACACCTCATCTCACACTTCACACCTAGAATCGTCCTTACCTGTTCTCTCATGTTATTGGTGACTTAGGTCGGACAAACCTATCCTTTCACAATCGTTTAAAAAAATTATAGAGATAACCTGTTTACAGGTTTACGTATTAAAGGGAGGAACTAATACGGATAGTGTCTCCCTGTGGCCTGCAGCCTCGTGGCGGCCCCGTGCCCGCTCCAGACACTCCTATCATATCTGGACTGTTATGGAAGCAAGCCTGTCCATGTAGGTACATCCTACTTCAGGCTGTCATGTCTCTACAGGGTTATTTCCATGTCAGTCTGTCGCTCTAGAACTCCACCCTCGTCCCTCGTCAGACCCCGTGTCTTTGTCCCACTGGGGCGTCTGACACATTTCAAATTGTACTCACATTTTGTCTCTTTGTCATACTACTTTATTCAGATCCTCTTAGACGTCATTGTCTATTTGAAGATATGACGTCATTGTCTATTTAAAAAAGTGAATCTTTGATAATGTACTTCCCCACCTTCAAATAATCGATTCATTTGTCTTTAGGGCCACAAAACAAAGAAATGAGGTGTAAATACATTCGATGTTCGATACATATATATATCAAGCGCACAGCATGATCATTGTACATAATAGTTGTACGAGGTATACAATAAATTCGGTGGCAGACAATTGAACAGAAAGAGAAGAAACAGTCATACAAAAACAAAAAAATCGGGTGCGTGCAACTCCCATGCGTGGCGAAAAGAGCGTGCGTGACAACGTCTGAGTTGCGAGATAGCGAAAGAGTCAAGAATCTAATATAACAAATCATTTCAATAAAATTTTTGAACCTTGAAACAATATAGAAAGAAAATATTCATAAGCATAATAGTTAAAAAACGAGTTTGTTATTAATATTATTAATCTGTATATATCTAATAATAATATTGGATAACTAGGTTATCTGTATATACAGAAAATAACAGCTGTATTATAATATATATATTCTATATTCTGTATTAGTAGTAACAGCTGTCTTTCTCTCTCGGCCATGCGCGATACATGTGTTCCGCGTGACTTTCGTTACAGGTCATCGTTTTCGTGTATGAGGGCCCGGCCTACCAAATTATAAGACGTTGTCACGTCAAAAACAGTCATACAAAAACAAAAACAGTCATACAAAAACAATGTACTTTCCCAGCGCACACTAATAGTTTTGCTCTGAGCCAATTCACCGATTTGGACGAAAATCAACGTCCTTAAATCAAAATTATTATATGCTACCTACACAATACCACGCAGGAGGACAGCTGAAGAGAAAAATATCTATTAACATTAACTGTTCTTTTTTTGTTTTTTTATAACAATGTTTTTGCTGATATTAACTTTTTTAGAAGATACTCTTGCTCCCTTTTTTTGCTTCACAATGATCAATCCAAACTTTAGTAACATTTGGTGATATTGAATAAGGAAGTGACATTTTGGTTTCATTCTGTTTTAGTGCAGTAAGGCACATTCTATAGTATCACTCTACGCTCCGATTCAACAAACCAATATTTCCCGCAAGAAATGTACAAAGCCCAATCCTCGTTTTCTCTTCTCTTCAAACAAAATAGCTGAGGAGTGTCGGAAATTCTAAACTTATCTTTAATTGTCAAAACAGATCCATCGAAGACAACTGCATAGGATGGCTTGAAAGATGAGGTCGGACAGTAATTAAATGGAAACAGTAGTATTTTTAAAATATGGTAAGGCTACCTAACACTCAAGAACCAAATATTTTGTAATAGTCTATAAAATAAGTCAAGCCATTAATGTAATCAATCCATGCAAAGGATCTACTGACTCAAATAAATCAAAACCTTGCAAGCCAAAACAAATGAATTTATTTTTTACACCTTTTGCAGAGACATTATTACTGATGTTCATAATTTTCTTTGTGAAAATATAAGTTTTTAATGGCACTTCTCTTAGCATTGGAAATTCTACAGGAGTGATTAATAGACTACTTCTCTATCGCTACTTTTAACGATTGCATTTCATATTAAAAAATTACATAAAAAATCATATGTAAACATTATAAATTCATAAAATGTATTCATAAAAAAACAATTGCGAAAACAGCGATCGAATTGTTAACAGCGATCGTTGCCAAATTACTTGTAAAATATCGAAATTTTAAATGAATTCTAATTGAATCTTTTTTCAAGGGAATTTAATATTCTAATTTTGATAATAATATTAACATTTTTATACTCAGCAGGTTCGAATTGGAAAAACATTTGATGTAATAAACAAATATATGTAAATAAATAAAAAAAGCATTTCATATAACTATTTGTTACCAAATGTTTTTCCAATTCAAACCAGCTGAGTATAAAAATCGCTGTTAACAAAGCGAATCTTGAGCGAAATTGGAGTTCCGGTTAAAAAAAGTTACAATTTTATATTTTTTTGAGAATATCTCATGAACTATTGATTGCATTTAAAAAAATCATTATTATCAAAATTGAAGAGAATTAAATTTCCTTGAAAAAAAGATTAGATTGTTTTATAACTTAGATGAGGGCGCCGGTAGCTCAGTGGTATGCGTGCTTGACTTCTGAACTCAAGATCGTGGGTTGGAAACACGGCCGAGGCAGTTACTTTTATTTTATCTGGGAAGTAAAATAAACTTAAGCACGCTGTCTTTCGGATGGGACGTTAAGCGATGGTTCCGAGCCTGTACGATGTCAGGTACTCGTTGAAGACCCCTGCCCTAGGTGAATAAAAATTTAGGCTAGGCAAAATTTAGGACTACCACAGTAGAGTCGGGCTCATGTCTACTAGAGTGACGAATGAGCGCTCTGGTAGTAGGCGATATGACCTCGTAGTTAAAGGCCGGACATGAGTCATAATAACTAACTAACTTTACAAGTAAATTGGCAACGATCACTATTAAGGGGAGAGATACATTTTGGGTTTCACGCAATTCTTTTCTTAATGAAAAAAAAGGAACATTAAAATAAAAGTGTAGAATTCTCTGAATAAAGATCAATTTTTTTTCACAGCTTGGCTATTTTCCTTCGAATTACTTATGTAAATTCAAAGCCCTCTTTTTCTAATTTCATAAGAAAAAAAATTGAAAAAATTATAAGTAATAAACATGTGGTCCACTGCGAGGTGAGCACACCCACAACGTTGACCGGAGGATCCTTTGATGTGTCTTGCATCGATGGTTGGTCCCCAGCTGTGGATCTGATGCTGTCTGTATGATGAGCTCTCTCAAATGATGGCTTCCAACGTACTTCCTTAGCCTTCTTGGTCGGTCGTATGTACCTATAGCACCTGAGGCAACACCATTAGTGCTAAGACACTTCTTGAATCAGGATGTTCCGCTGAAATAATAAAAAATAAATGAATCAGAGAATATTCTGCAACCCCAACACCCTCATGCCTCCAATGATATTCACTGATCAGGAATATAGTTCTTCTTCTATAGACAGAATACATAAAAACGGAGTAATATATCAAAAAATCCTAGTATATTATATACCGTTTTTCTGACTAACCTTACTGATTTCAGGATGCAATTCTTCAAACAATCCCTTAAGTCGTACTATTAGCAGATTTTCGACATTTTTCTCCTTTCTTAACCCTTAAAGGACTAGCGTTTCATGTACGTAACGCGAATCCGCTTGCACAAAAGGAGAAGGCCCTGGTAGCTCAGTGGTATACGGGCTAGCTTACTGAGCTCAAGATCACGGGTTCAAAACCCAGCTGAAGCTCTTACGTTTTTTATCTGAGAGAAAAAAACCTTGAGCACGCCTTCCTTCGGATGGGACGCGATGGTCTCGAGCCTGTACTATGTCAGGTACACGTTAAATGAAGACCAGTACTCTAGCTGAATAAGAATTTAGGGTAGGCAAAATTGAGGACTCCCAGAGTAGAGTCGAGCTCATGTCCACCAGAGTGACCAAAGAGCGCTCGGGAAGTTGGCGATATGACCTTGTTGTTAAAGCCCGGGCATGAGTCGTAATAACTAACAAAAGGAGAAATAATGGCTATAAAACAGCTAAAATCTGAATAACAAAACTGCCTATTAACTTCCCCTGAATTTTACCATCTTAAGATGGTTTTATTATTTTCTTGTACTAAAGTGGTTAATTTTTTCAAAAATAAATACAAAAGTTTCCATAACATAGATCCGCATTGTAAATATCTAAATTGATTAGTAATTTTCATTATTATTATTATTATTATTATCACTTCCAGAAAGATCATTTTAGTATGTTCATAATTAGTCTTATTTAAATAACTCCAATTTAGGCACATTTAATTTAACGAAACTGTTACGGTATTTATATGTAACGCCAGGACTTTTAGGTACCATAAAACCTCAAATTTGCTTTGTATGTATCTGTACAATTCAATATTGTACAATTCTTGAGCATGCCGTCCTTCGGATGGGACGATAAGCGATGGTCCCGAGCCTGTACGATATCAGGTACTCGTTAAAGACCTCTACTCTAAGTGAATAAAAATTTAGAACTCCCATAGCTGAGACGGCCTCATGTCCACCAGAGCGACGAAAAAGCGCTCTGTTAGTAGGCGATATGACCTCGTAGTTAAAGCCCGGGCATGAGTCATAATAACTAACTGTAACTTTAAAGCAGTCTTTGTTTAGTAAGAAAAATAAATAATTTTTTCTTTTTCCGTCTTTGATGGGTTAAGGAATATTTTCTTGATTGAAGGGTGCCAGAAGATGCATGCAGTCTCCAATCTAAATAGATAAAAACATTTGATTTATTTCTCTAACCCAATAAGTTGTGACAAAGAACACTTACCTGTAATCAGAGATACCGGAGTAGCTGTCTACAGAACACTGAATGATCTCTCTGTTTGGCCGCAACCCGAGGGTGTGTTCTTTTCTCGACACGGATGGAGTCTTCCGGAACCTGAAAATACAGCAATGTTCTTTTAGATCCAAAGCTGGAGTGAAAGGTTATAAGTAGGACACATTATCGATTTATATTTTATATATATTTCAGTGTCTTCGTAGGACAAACTTATTTGGAAATTCATTCATATATTTAGGGTTCTGATATCATCAACAGAACCGGGGGGGGTCCATTTGGATGAATAAGTCTGTCACAAGTCAGAACTTCCACGTTGGCACGGATACAAGTTTGTATGAAAACAAAAGTTTAAGTTAGTTCAATAACGCTTTGACTATTTAATTTTTTGACTAGTTTTAATTTGCTACAATCCTATTTTTAATACATTTTCTTTAATTTATCTGACTCTTTTCATATTAAGAAATAAAAGCATGCCGTCCTTCGGATGGGACGTTAAGCGATAGTCCCGAGCCTGAATAAAAATTTAGGGTACGCAAAATTTAGGACTCCCACAGTAGGCTCATGTCCAACAGAGTGACGAAAGAGCGCTCTGATAGTAGGCGATATGACCTCGTAGTTAAAGCCCGGGCATAAGTCATAATAACTAATAAGAAATTCAAAAAATTTAGGTAAAGCAGATGCAAAAATATGCAAAAAATAGTTTTTTTAAAGAAAAACATTCGTTTTGGATTCAATGAACATTGTACTAAAAACATATACATTAGCAAACAATATATTTTGCTAAGTCAGAACATTGAAAAAACTCCATGAGATACCAAGTTAAATATAAAATATTTCATTAGATTTAGGAACTGATTTATGCTTACCCCAATGGCTGGAAATATGTTACAGTGGACCTCTGGACAAAATTCAGCTGGACTAAGAAGGGACAGGCACCATTCTGTTCTGCGGCCAATCAAACTTGTCTTCTTCCGTTGGGTTTATGCTGAAGAATAAGAGAATTGTATAGACATAAGACTTTTTAGTTGGTCGGACAAACGTCCGTTAAAAAAACACTATTTTTTTTGTTCCTTCAAACAAAAAATGTAATGAAATGTCAGTACCTTCATATTAAACTTCTAGTCTCAGCTAGTTTTTTCCCCCTAAAATGAAAACAAAAAAAAAAATTAAATTAAGTTTAAAATAAAGCAATTTGGTTTATCACTTTTTTTTACTTAGTGATAAAAAAAAACAATTATGGTGTTGTTTTTCTCCTTTTGTATTTTTTTATAATAACTTTTGGTTTGAAATGTTATCAAAAATTGTTCCTTAAATGTAAATAAAAACATTTGATTATTTTTTTGAGCGTAGCTACTGATTGAATGGCCATTGGTTGAATGGAGGGAAGAGAAAACTGTTCGACATTTTATTAATATTAAAAATGACATTTTTCTCAAATAAAACCAGAATCAGGTCAGAAAATATAACTTACTTATCTCATTGAAAAAGAAAAAACAGTAAACGTGACGTATTCTTTTTTAAATATATATTACCTGATAAAACATTAAGCTAAAAATATGTACAAAACATTACTTGCACTTAAACCAGAAGATTGTTATAATAGGATAAGAAAAAAACATTTTTTTCCCCTTCTTTCTAAAATTTTTACGCATATTAACCTATACACGAGGATGAAACAGGGATGAAGTAGGGTTGGCCAATATGCTCGGACAAAAGGCCAAAAAGAAGAATAAAAAAATAAAAAAAGATGAAATAGCATAATTACACAACTATTATAGATCAGAGAGTTCTGGCAAAGATAACCGCTTTGGAAGGACATACCGGTATCTGATAACATCCCGTTTCGCGGTATTCATATTACAAAAAAAAATAGATTTAATGTTTTCTATCCATGTGACTAAATCACCATTAGTCCCTCTGATGCCTTAAATGTCAATATTTTGTTAACGAAAACAGCGAATTGAGTACAATCACTTTTATTGCAGAACTTTTTTCAAAATATATTTTTTTGAACACAATATGCCTACTCTGGCCGCGGTGACACAATCAGCCCTCGGGGAAAAAAAAAATATCTATATACACATATATGTTAGTAAACATTAGTTCACTTCTTATAATCATTAAACGTATAAACTATTTAACACTATTTCCTATCTTGTAGAGATCCCTAATTTCATCATGAGTTTACATATTAAGGAACACATTCTCGTGAAAGAAAATAACAAGATAACCTTAACTTAAACTTACTTATAGTTGATATTAACAGCTGTTGAGAATCTCACTGAAACAGAAAAGCTAAACTCCAAATCAACTATCATAAAACAGTGTGTTTAGGTTATTGTAGGAACGTTTTTTGTTTCACTGTTTGATGGAATAAAGGCATAATTGGCTATTAACACAACTATGAATTCTGAAACTAAAAAAATAAATATGTCCAAAAACATGTCAATTTCGATTTTTAAAAGTAATTGAAAGTTAAGGATCTAATGGAAAATAAAAATTTCTTTACCTGTAAAAAATTGGTGTGGCACCATTCGTAGAAAAGATTCAGTGTGATTCTTCATACATTAGAAAACACAAATTTCTTTCGCGACCACAGGAAAGATCGAGAAGATTCATAATTTTTTGAAGCATAAAGCTTTAACAAACTTTAAAAACTAGCCATAAAAATAAAACAACTACGTGTTCATTCATTGAACAAAAATATATATTAGGAAAAACATTTAATAACATTCCTTCTTTTGAAGAAATTAGTATTCTTTGATGATATTGGCTATTCAGCTTTAAATGTACGTATCATAAAATATGTTTACTTTTCATAGTACTGTAAATAAAAACATTATATACTTATACACTACATTTTTAAATGAAAAAAAGAAATGAAAGAGTGACCCAAAAACACTTCACAGGACTAAATGACCAAGAGGACATGACGTGTTCTTCTGAGAAAGAAAATCAACATGTTGGTGGGACTGCTGGAGGTTTCTATTGGTGCTCCTCTTCAAAGCTCACACAAACCGCGAAATTCAAATTGAATTTTGTTATCTTGTATATACATATATATATTGGGGAGGGCTGTGTGCACCTAGGGACCTAAGCCTCCAATGCTCTTATCCCATCCCTGTTAGCTTTACTTTGGGAGTCCTAAATTGTGTTTACATAGGTTTAGTTGCCTATGGTACGAGTACCTGAGATCGCACAGGCTCGGGGTCATCGCTTAACGTCCTAACCGAAGGATGGCGTTTCGAACAGCACGCTATTTACTACCTCTTAGCAACTAGCACCCCCTTATCTTGTGTTAACTCTATTTTCTGTTTTCACAGGTTACTTCTTCTGGAAAATGTTTCGCAACTCTCATCCGTCTAGCAACAGTCCTCATTTTTTTTTTTTTTTTTTGTCAAAAATGAATCAAGATTTTTGTTTGTTAGCTGTTAGAGAAGCCTTTCAAAGGAAGTCTTCCGTCAAGTTATGATAGAAGATCCGTCTATTTAGAATCAATTTAGGAGATAATCAATAAGATGTGTTTTTTTCGTTGTGGGTGCGTGTGTAGGTCTGCCTGGAGGCTGGAGGCTGGGTCAGTGCACTGCCCTCCAGCACTCACGACTTGTCTCCATTATATTACAACTCTCCAGTAAGGAGTGGCATCCCAGTCTGTCTGTCTGTCTCTCCTGAAAGTATACTTCCTGGAGAGTTTTGTCAGTTCCAAAAGGAACCAAGCCATCTAAATAGTAGTTAAACACGTCTTATTTCTAGAAGAACACATTTACAAGCCCATTTAGTTAAAAATGTATTGGAAAAGTTGATGAATAACATAATATAATCAACTAAGTCTTCACTCCAAGTTAATCTTCACGACAACACACATTTACCCTCAGACACAACACTTGTCCACCAGTTTACATTTACAACCAGCCCATTCCTGCATCCGACACTGTCCGATATCTAGGACTTCATTTAGACAGACGTTTAACTTGGACAACTCATATCAGACTGAAACGCACAGACCTCAAAAGACGATTTGGACGACTGAAATCAAACATCGGACGACGATCGACATTATCGCTTGAAAACAAACTTCACATTTACAAGACATAAACCCATCTGGACTTACGGCATCGAGATATGGGGATCAGTCTAAAAATCAAACATACAACGCCTTCAGTCAATACAATCCATCATACTACGCCACATTGTCAATGCGCCATTTTAAGTTTCCAACCTCACATTACATAATGACCTCAACATCCCATTTGTACCTTCTGTTATCAAGACACGATATCAAAATTTTCACGACAAACTCCATCATCACGCCAATCCATTTATTCTGCAATTATCCACGAACACTCTCCCCACAAATCCGCCACGACGTCTCAAGCGGGCATGGCAGAGGAACCTGCTCCAGGACTAGCCTGGACTCCTCTTCGGTCACGTACCTCAGCAGTACAGCGACACACTTGCCACCGCACATCATCACAATCACTAGTGACAAATGGGTATAAACTAGTGAATATGTAAATAAATTAATATTAAATTAATTTGCAGCTTTTCCAGAGAGTCTAGCTGTCTACATTTTTCAAAAAGATTCCAACTCAACTCAGACTTTGCACACAACACATACATATACAGGGTGGTCCAGATAAGCGGGCCACAAGTGAAATAACTCCTAAACGGTTAGAGATATCAAAATTGTGCATAGGACTAAAGTTGTAGCACTTGCCGAGAGCTATAATATGGCGTCCTCGAAAAGACAAAAATGACCCTTTTAATGGCTAAAACAGCCCTTCGAAGGGCGGGGTTCTCTTTTGACCCTTAAGTTTCATTACATTTTATTAAAGTACTAAAGAAACAAGGAAGAACTGTGCAAAGAGATTTTTGATACGTCAAGTAGTTCTCGAAACAAAAACGTTTAAAGTTGCACGTTTTCTTATTCTGAAGTTAGTTGGAATTCAATAACTTCAGAATAAGAAAAACGTGCAACTTTAAACGTTTTTGTTCCGAAAACTACTTGACGTATCAAAAATCTGTTTGCACAGTTCTTCCTTGTTTCTTTCGTACTTTAATAAAATGTAATGAAACTTAAGGGTCAAAAGGGAACCCCGCCCTTCGAAGGGCTATTTGAGCCATTAAAAGGGTCATTTATGTCTTTTCGAGGACTCCACACTATAGCTCTCGGCGAGTGCTACAACTTTAGTCCTATGTACGATTTTGATATCTCTAACCGTTTAGGAGTTATTTCACTTGTGGCCCGCATATCTGGGCCACCCTGAATAGGTTAGCTATAGTATCGGATGTCTTTCTATATTTGGAACTATCTTAGCATAGTATATCTAAAATATTTGATGAAATGAGAGGAAGTTATGAAAACATCAATTAATAATCCTCTCCATCGGTACTGACAAATTGCATACATTTTTCAAGAGTTTTTTGATAGGATGGCTTGAATCTAGATTACACAAACACAGAGTTGGACCTCCGGCAACATTACTTTTAATTACTTCCCCATCTCTAACAGTTTTGAATTCAGACATTTTTTCCAGGGGGGGCTGGGCATTTTAAGGGGATAATATGAATATAATGGACCCAGTTGTTGAAAGAAGTACACCGTAATAAAGTAATATTTTGTTATTTGATATTTGAGATACATTCAATATGGATTTTAAAAAATATATAACATCACAACTAAAACTTTAACTTAAATGAGTAATATAACGTTTGTTTGTTATATGTTATTGTTAGAAGGTTAGAACAGCAAAGGGGTATCTTTGTACACAACAACCTTCAAAATGCACCTAAAACTATAGTTGAGATGTTTTCGCCAGAGATCTTGTGGAAGTTCATTGCTTGTTGAAAGCTTGTTAGACGTCAGGTACTCGTTAAAGACTCTTAGCCAAAGTAACTGGAAAGGGGTAAAACCTTGAGCACGCTGTCCCTCGTAGTTGAAGCCCGGGCAAGGGTCAAAATAACAAAGTTCCTAATTTACGGTTAACTATCATCCTTTTTGGTTAATAGCTATCCACCTGCATCCCTGCCTTAATGTGTTTTCCAGAAAATATTTGGATACGGTACCACAAAACGTACGTATGTGTATTCTATATTTCTTCTTTTACAGTTTTCGCTAGATCTTACCAGAATATTTATTTTATCTTTAAATATAATGTCCAAAAATCTCAAGATCGCGCGTTCGAAATCTAGCCGAGACACTTAATTGCCCTTTTAACTGGGAAGTGAAAAAAAGTTGAGCACGTCATCCTTCGGATGGGATATTAGGCATTGTTCCCGGGCTTTTTTGAATGTCTGTCTCCCGCTATTCTCCGACATTTAAACTGGATGTAGGGTAACTATTGCAAAATAGAAATATAAAGGAATTAAAAAAAATATATATATATTTTTTTATAATAAAAATGACATTTGAATTTTAAATTTCAGTAAACCGCGTGACCTCCTGCCTGAGGAGGACCCCTGAGGCGGTGGTGTGAAAAAAAATTCAGTAAAAACGGTAAAATTTAGGGAAGTGCATTGCGGCGATTCATAGACGACTTTTCGAATATTTTTGTAATCTAAACGTGTTTGTGAATATTTTGTTTTTTAAATCGAAATAATACTATTTAGAAGGCTTGGATCCTCTTAGAACTGACAAAACTCTCCAGGAAGTATGTTTGGCCATTTTACCAATCCTAGGTCGAACATTGTCTGAGATCCAAAATGTATTTCGGACATTGAACTAATTATATGGCAAATGACATCAGGCTCAATGATATCAGGCTTTGCGCCCGACTTATCAGTTTTTACGCAATTCATCTCTACCACTGGCCACTCTGCTTTCAGCCGAATTGAAGAATCAACGGTCATTCTTATGGACTTAAGCCCCCCCTACCCCCGCCTTGTCTCATTGCCCCACCCCTGACCCATCATTGTGCCATATTGTCCTGGAAGAGAAGAAGAAGAGACGAGACTTTTGGTGGATTTCCTTTTGAAGTCTGATGTGGTTTTGATGACCCTCCCGTCCGGATTATTGGGGCATTAGAGACGAGAGCCAGAGGGCTGGTTCCTAAGCTTCATGCTATGTTCTTAAGCTTCATGCTGTGTTCCTAAGCTTCATGCTATGTTCCTAAGCTTCGTGCTGTGTTCCTAAGTCTCATCCTGTGTTCCTAAGCTTCATACTGGTTCTTAAGCTTCATGCTGTGTTTCTAAACTTCATGCTGTGTTCCTAAGCTTCATGTTGTGTTCCTAAGCTTCATGCTGTGTTCCTAAGCTTCATGCTGTCTTCCTAAGCTTCATGATGTCTTCCTAAGCTTCATGCTGTGTTCCTAAGCTTCATGCTGTATTCCTAAGCCTCATGCTGTCTTCCTAAGCCCCATGCTGTGTTCCTAAGCTTCATGCTGTGTTCTTAAGCTTCATGCTGTGTTTCTAAACTTCATGCTGTCTTCCTAAGCTTCATGCTGTGTTCCTAATCTTCATGCTGTGTTCCTAAGATCGGGGAGACCTTTTCAAAGTCCTCCCCAGCTCTATAATTAGAGTGCCCGTCAGGACAAGCGCGGCGCGGTTATCTGCTATCTACCTGTGAAGAGCTCAACTAATCTTATTGCCAGGCTGCGAATCAACCCCGCAGTTCGCCTCTTGTGATTATACACCTCATCTCAACCGTTCCGGAATATTAGACAGATAACTAAGTCCGAGTGGCTTCTCTTCTTCTATATATCAATTTTTAAAGCCATTATACATTTTTGAAAAAAAAAAAAAAAAAAAAAATTGTGCCAACGTAATTCAGTTTGATTGCGTTTTCGTCTAAATTTTTGAGTTGTTTCATATATTAACTTCTATTTGACTCATTTTCATGACATTTTGCTTTATCGTATCTCTAAATTATGGTTGAATAATGAGGAAAATGTGAACTTAAAGAGAGATGTCGCGTTGTAGTCTCGTATTCTGAGAAGAATGGACCCTCAAAAGAGCAAAAAGAGAAGATAAGGGTCCACCAAATAAGGTGAAAAAACATCGAAGGTTTAGAGTGAGAGCAGAAACTTATGTGTGAATCGGAATATAGTCTTAAATTTAGAGTTCGAAAGACTCTCAAAAGAGAAAAAACAGATGGTTCAGGTCCTACAAACAAAGTGATCAAAAGTTTAGGGAGAGCGGATTCATACATGTCAGTCGGGGTATAGCATCAAGTTCAGAGATCCACCTTATGTTTGAAGGTGGGAATCCAACAAAAATAGGGATCGAAGAATGTATCAACAAGAATTAGTTTCAGCGGGAGAGCGAAAACTTTATTGATTAGTTTGTGCTGGGGAAGTTCATTGCCGGTGATTTTTTTGAGTTTGTCGAAAATGGTGTAGTTTAAAGGCTGACAGGCTGTCACGTGCTGGCCTCCAAACTTGGTGTAATTCCAAGTCCTCCCCTGTCACACAAGTTACATGACTGACGTGACTGTCCTGTAACTTGACTGACATCATCGTCCTCTAAGTAATTTAACTATTCGCAACTATTGATCCACCTCTTGGCTACTTCCCTCACTCATCTCTTCTTTAGTTACTACCCTTAGGTGGTATACACTATTTAGCACTAACAGCAAGTAGGCCGATAATTAATTCCCCTGCTATACAAAGTATAAAAGAAATTATGCAATTGGTCAAACATTTTATGTTGAGTTTCCACAGTTTCCAGTTTTACTGACCCCTTGTTTCCAAAAATGAAAAAAAAAATCGTCGGTGAATCATCAATTCCCAGACAGAAATAATAACAGTTTTCGCTCTCCCTCCAAACCCAATCGACCGTTTCAGCTAAAACTCAATATTTGTCTTACATAGTGGCTTCCGAATTCACACACCAAATTTTGTGTCGATAAATTCATTACATTGGCAGTTATTAGGGTTTTTGAATTTAGCCCCTTCCCCTCAACCCCCCCCCCCCCCCCTCCTCCCCTTCGGCCAATATCGCTGAAATTCGACAGGTTATCTTCTCATTGAGTTTTGACTTCAAATATGAAATTTCTAAATATATTCATTACTAGGGCTCGGATGTTTATGCAATTAAAAATTAAAAATATGTGCATAAAATATGCAGGTAAAACAAAAAAAATATGTACAATCAAATAAATTATTTATTATAATAAAACACAAAACTAACTAAAAAAGGTTATAAGAAAAAAGTTATTAATTTTTAAAATTGTTGGCAACAACTTACATCCTCAAATTTTCAAAAGTAAAACTTTGCCGATCGGACCTAAACATTTTTTTATATCTACTAAATGATCTCTCAACGTCCACTGAAGTCACCGGAGCACGTTTAAACGTCGCTAATTCAGAAGGGCTGAACGGCATATCTTCTTACTCGATGGTTCCCTTAAGAATGTTACTAATCGTTCGTAAATTTTCAAGTCCCGGATTTTTTTTAAAAACATCCTCTACTTTTTGATGTATTTTTGAACTGTAAGGTCCTTGGATATTTTTTAGTTTTCTTACAGCATCCTCTACCAATGCTAAGCTTTCTGACAGCAATAAATTTTGTGTTTCCAGGGTTTTTATGGTTTCGACTATGAAGCATAAATTATTTTTCAAAGAAGTTTTATGGAGTAAATTTTTGGCTTTTTGTATTGACACCGCTGCTGCATCATTCAGTTTAAAAACCACATTTTTAATTTTGTCGAAATTTATTGAGTAGTAATGGGAACTGAAATAATTACGTTTGTTTACTTTGTTGGGGAATTAAAGGAAGGGGAGGAGATTTTCAGAATTTGAACATCCATCAAACTTCCTAGAAAATTAAAGCCGCGGCTTTTCTTGGTGTTCTGCGTGTCTCACTCAGCATTAATTCTTTTTCTGCTCTAAGCTTTTTTTTTTTTCAAAAAAATCAAAAAATTGGCGCAACATAATATGCAGTTAAAATATGCTAAAACCACTGAAATATGCAAAAATATGCATTTATGGTCAAATATGCAGACATATGCAAAATAAAAGCTGCTTTAATCGAACCGTTTTGGTTCAAAACATGTTTTAAAAGTCATAATAGTGATGTACGAAGCAGAGATAAAAATATGCAAATGCATTAACATGCGAGCCCTATTCATTACTATTATGTACTAAATATTATAGATATAAACATATTCACATAAATAAACCTTTATTGGTTAGAAACATAACACTAACTGAATTATTGAAATAGAACATATGTTAATTACACAAATAATGAAATCATATGTAAATATACACATCAATTACATTGGTAGTTATTTTACTGCCGATTCCGCTAAAAATTGATGTGTTGTCCTAATGGGAGTTTGACATATATGAAATGCCTATAAATATTAATTGATTGAGTTTTTGAGTTAAGCCTCTCCCCTAACCCCCCCCCCCCCCCCCCCCCCACTTATTGACCAATTTGACTTAAATTCAATAGCTATATTCCTTATGGAGTTTAGGCCACACATATACAGTGCCGTGTTGATACATTCATTCTATCGGCAGTTATTAGACTTTTCGGCTCCCCTCTTAATGCCCTCATTTTCTTTGGTCGATTTGTTTGAAAACCAAAAAATGAGGGTTTTGGATACACAAATAAAATTTCGTGATGATACATTGATTCTATCGGGAGTTATCGTGTTCAGAGACACACAAACAGACATTCTGAATGTATTTTATTTCTCTAAAAAAAAGTCATCTAAAATTTTAAGTGTAGATCCCCCCTGTAGATGTCTCTGGTACGCCACTAGTAAGTCGCCCCCCTCGCAAGGGGAGGAGGGAATATGAAGCAACTAAGCAAATTAGATGGGAGTGTCTGACCGCTACATGGGACCGCCTCGCCTGGACACAGCTTCATTACCACAAACTGGTTGGGGTAATGCTGTTTGCCAACTTGGCTCTGTGTAAATTAGTGGGCGTCTCTCAGTACCGGGACCTGGTGGCAAACGAGGTCTTTGTAAATAACAACAAATGTCATTATTTTCAATATTTATGACTAAACAAATTGCAATTATCGAACATTGTAACAGAGAAAAATCTAATTCAAAATCGATATAGAACATCGAAAAGCAAAAATAATGATAGGATAATGGTAAATATAAGGATATGTAAGCGGTTGGCTGGGGGCTTGCAAACCAGAATGGAGGTAGGAAAGAAGGTGATATCAGCAGGGTATGATGGTCGTTTGACCTTGACAGGTGATATCAGAGGGGTATGATGGTAGTTTTGTACATGTACATTTAAGTAAAGCACAATTTTCGTTTATTCTCCGAAAATCGTGAAAGATTTTCCCCTTTGAACTGTTCTCGATCTTTTTCGGAATATATAGAGAAGGAATTTTTAATCTAAAATTGTTTTAGTTTATTTAATTTTCCTTGGTTTTTTCTCTCCCCCCCCTGGCTACGCCCCTGTAAATATTTATAATTTGATCATAATTAAAATGAGTGATGCAAATTTTTCTTGGTTTTTTGTATTTAATGTACTAAATAAATGTTTATTCCCAAAAACATTAAATTTTTTCATTCAAACCCACTTTTTTCAAAACTGTAAAACTATATTCTAAATGCTTTAAGAAACAAGGTGCAATAAGAATTTTGAGGTCTCAGGAGCACCGTGGACTGGAGTATAACTGCAACTGCAGTTCGACTTGAAGTTTCTTGGCATTAATTCAGTTTGCTGGCATGATATTTGAAGATCCGCGGATGCAGGACAAAGAGACCCCCCCCCCCCCCCCCCCCCCCCCCCCCCATTCCTTTTCCGCGATTCCTACAATATAAGATTTAAAATATGAGATCATTCAAGAGAAATGAGCACTAAGTATGCAAAGGATGCTTTGAGGGGGTGGAATCGAGTGGAATGTCACTTAAATACTTAGTGTTTGTCTGAGTAATGAGTAAAATGTAATTATTGGACCGAGTAAGGGGAGGGGGGATCCAAGCGACTGAGTATCAAAGGCCGCCCCTGGTGGTGAAGAATGAAAAATTCCTTTTAGAGGGGGGCAGAGCCAGCTTTTGAAGTTGCCCAGGGTCGGCCGGATCGGCAAATTAACCATTAAATCTCCTGCAGGACACAAACTCATCCCATCACTCACAGACAATATTTGTTTAGAAGCCCCTTGGGAGAAGGTGGGGGGGGGGGGGGGGGGGGGGGGGGGGGGGGGGGGGGGAGGGGCTCTGTCTTCCTCCTCCAAGACTTCTTTGACAATCCCAATTTTCAAATAATGAATATGGTATGAAAGAAGTTTTAATTTTTTTTAAATGTCATTAATTTCGTATACGTTAGGAAGTACAGGGAAATTATGTAATCGGTCAATAATTCGATGTCGAGTTTTGACCAGAATTACATTGTGTTTCTTAAACTTCTCTGGGATGTTCCACTTTTTGTTGTTTCCGGCATTTTTTCCTCCAGAGGTCAAATTAGCTTTAAAAAAGCCTTACGTAATTTATGAATGGGCCAAATTTTGGACTCCTACAGTAGAGTCGGGCTCATGTCACCAGTGTGATCGTTGGTAATATGACCTTGTAGTTAAAGCCCGGGCATGAGTCATAATAACTAACTAAATACCTGTAATAATCTATCGATACGAAATTTTGTATGTGGACCAGGACTCAGTAAGGATGACGCCTGTCAATTTTCAACGAAATCAGAAAAATCAGAAAATTCCTAATAGCAGATTTTCATCAATATTGGTCAGTTGAATTCTGTGGAAAATAGAAAACGTGGGGAATTACATCGCCGGAGAGTCACTGACAACTTTCTGTTTACTTTTCCTATCGATTAGCGTCCAAAATGTCTGCTTTATCCCATGATTGGCTTGATTTGAACATTTGTGTCAAAGGGATGAGAGAGAGAGAACTCATACATTAACAGGGATGGAGGGCTTCCAGCAGGAAATATCCATGAAAGTTTTCAATCAGCCCAAATGGCCAACTAGGGTTACCGGGCCCTCAAATAAAGTCTGAAAACATCAAAAGAGGGCATGGGCACGGCTCGCTCTAGTTCGGTTGAGTTGACCAACCTAAGTACAATTTTCAAAACTTCTTCCAAATCAATCAACCTAGATCCATGGCTCCTTGTTCTCTCATCCATGTTACTTAACACAAGAACATCCTTGCGACAAAGGACGTCTTTAGAAATGATACATCCCAAAGGACGTCTTTAGAGATGATACATCCCAAAGGGTTATGTTAATCGGTCAGAAGTTTTCACCGGAATTTTTTTTTTCTAATTTCAATTTCAAAAATGAAAAAAAAAAAATTCCTGTCCGTTGGCGTGTGTCTGTGGACACCAGAACTCCCCGATATAACAAATATATCGGCATATTTTATATGTGATAATATAATAAGTATTCAATATTTTCAGTCAAACCGGCCGAAGGGAAGGGTGGGATTGGAGGGAGGGGGCTTAACGCAAAAGCCCCAATAACTGGCGAAGTAATGAATCTTATTAATCGCACTCCATGATAAGCTTTTCAGTTTAATTAATAAATAATTAAAAATAAATAAATAATAAAAATAAACAAAAATTTCATTTGGAGGGAGTATCCTTCCCCTAGGTCCCTATCGACTCAAGTTTTCGCTCTCCCTCTGAACACTTCTCGCATTTGGCTGATTTGACTGAAACTAAATAAGTGTCTCCCTCCAAAGCCAATCTCCCGTTTAGGCTGAACTCAATCTTTGGCTAAAAAATTGACCTCTCAGATAAAACTCTAAGGGCTGGGTTTGGAACCCGTGATCTTGAGGGAAGCACACTACTTCTGAGAACTCGGCGCACACATTTCGTGGTGATTAATACATTCCATAGCAGGTATAAGAGATTTAAGGGTTGACTGTTCGGCTTGGACTGGGGAGAGCGGGGTGGAAGATCAGAAAACAAGCAATTGCATCCATAATTGAGCTGAGTTTACGAAGCTCTTTCTTAGGCGACTCATGTATTTCGTTGTACTCGTACTCCTCCTAAACCCCTTTACTGATCACATTGAAATTTGCCACGATGGTAGTGGACACGGTGACGATGGTTTACAATAAAAAAATCTGAAATTGAACATACCACGGAGGAATAATCACCGAAAAACGAAATCCCCATTGAAATCAATTGAGAGACAAAATTCTCGCGCAAAATAGAATTTTTCGATTTCAAATGTGAAAATCCGGGCGAAGCCCTTTTCGGTTTACCATCGGACACCACTTTTTTTGAGCCGTTTTTTTCAGTATTTTAACGTACAAACTTCGACTTTTTTTCGATAAAAATATTCACAGCTGTTAGGTTGGTTAGGTTTTGAACCCGAACCCAGAACCAGAACCCGCGTTTGTGCTTCGACGCCCTCCATGTGCAGAAAAGGATCTTCAGGGTCTGTCGCGATATAAGTAATAGTGTCTATTATGCTTATTACTTGCCTATTTCTCTGTGGGACAAGTAACAGAAGTATGTAATTATATAGATATCTGTCGTCAAACAGTAAGGTCCTCCTTTCCAAACTGTGGGACTTATAGAGCTGTTGTTGTCTACAAAAAGGCTAGAAAAAATCCATTGAATTCAATTGAAATCTAGGGTTAGGGTTTATGACTCATGCCCGGGCTTTACTACGAGGTCATATCGCCTACTACCAGAGCGCTCTTTCGTCACTCTGGTGGACATGAGCCCGACTCTACTGTGGGAGTCCTAAATTTTGCCTACCCTAAATTTTTTATTCACCTAGGGTAGGGGTCTTTAACGAGTACCTGACATCGTACAGGCTCGGGACCATCCGCTTAATGTCCCATCCGAAGGACGGCATGCTTAAGTTTATTTTACCTCCCAGATAAAATAAACTAAGGGCCTCGGTCGGGTTATGAACCCACGACCTTGAGCTCAGAAGACAAGCACGCATACCACTGAGCTACCGGCGCCCTCTAAAAATTGAAATCTATTTAAAGTATTAATATATTCATAAAGAACATACAAGGTGAGAAGTTACTGATAATTATTAAAACATTAACTGAGTTTTTTATACAGATATGCCTGACTCAGCTCAGTTTTTGCAAACAGCAGAATAAATTGCACACCTAGTTCAGTCTGTTCGTTGACCGATTCTATAACATCCTTCATACCACATAGGTGAACCTGGGACAATAATACAATACACTTGTTCGAATCTCGTATCTCCGCTGTGACTATTTCTGGTATCCATTGCTTACATTGATGTCTAAAAACGATATTTGTTTTGAAGACATCCAAGAATTATCTGTTAATAAATTACAGAGAGGGGAGGGGAGGGGAGGCTGTCGCCGAAGAGATGTAGACTGGTCTGTATGTAAACCTCGTCTTCTCTTCGTTACGACATACCTAAAACCGTCCTATCGGTGTGGGCGCCTAACCCAGAGCGCTATTATTTTTGGCATCCCCATCAAAAAGGAACGTTAGACTTGGGATTGTTTACATCTGGGGGGGGGGGGTCTGTGTTCTTCTATAGCCCCCCACCCCCCCTCCTCCAAATACACAGCGTATAGAGGTCATCTTTGTGTTAGTCTGTCTTGATAACATAGACTTTTAGACAACTCTGCTTGAAAGTGACAAATCCACTCTAAGAAAGTCTTCGTTGAATCACCGACTATGTACTTTCCCACCACAAATTACTCAATTAAAATTTCGCTCTCCTACCAAAGCCAATCGATCGTAAAACTTAGACTTACATAATGTGTTGTCAATCTTCAAACTAAATTTTGAGTCGTATTTCTCTGGACCCCTCCCTTAGTAAATAATACATCCCCATATGGGGGTTAACTTAAATATAAAATTTCGTGTCGATACATTCATTCTATCGGGAGTTGCTGTGTTCGCAGAAACACACATATAGACACCTCTAGTCACACAAATGCACAGACAGACGTTTTTTAATTTTTGGAATCAGGTGGTAGGAAAATTAGAAATTCCGTTAAAAATTCTGTTTCTAATTTTAGGGCGATTAGCTTCTTGAGCCGAAATGGTTTTACGTGAAAAAAACATGAGACCGCCATCCATCGGATGAGACGTAAAGCTATGGTCTCGAGCCTGTACGATGTCAGGTACTCGTTAAAGATCCCTACCCTAGGTAAATAAAAATTTAGGGTTGGCATAATTTAGGACTCCAAAATCGGGCTCATGACCACCAGAGGGAAGAAGCGCTCTGGTAGTAGGCATAAAAATCTAATTTATTCATAAAATAAATTATAAATCTTATAAAAAATGTATTATAAAATTAAGGAAAATAATAATGAAAAATCTTGGAGAAAATAAAAAAAATAGAGTAATCTCCTAAGGACAGTTATACTAACATCCATTACAAGAAAAAAATACGGTGAATTCCTCAGGACAGTGTTATAAATATTCGGGTGTCGCTGACGATTTGCCAGGGCGTAGTATAGGCGCCCTCCTGTGGCGTAGTATAGGCGCCGGAGATGAAAGAAAAGAGAAAAAAAAAACAATGTTCTAGAGAGAGAGAACAGAAGAGGGTCAGGTGGAAGTCATCAATAAGGAGAAACGGCTTTTGTAAGTCTGTCCACACCACAGCCTGGGGGCCTGGGGGCCTGGGGTGCCTTTGTAGGGGAGGGTCCGCCCTCTTGGCTCAGGGCCCCACACCCCGGGGGGGTCCACACCGCTAATCACCTCCCGCTAATTACAAAAACACCCCTCACACACCCTCTATTTCATTTGAAAAAACATAGAACAAAACAAAATTGATTTTAAGAGTTGTCATTCCCAGGCAATAAAGCATTTTTTTATGTTATGTAATCGTTCAAAATTTCGATGTTGGATTTCCAGGGGAATTTTATTTTTCTCTATGAGGGTCGGTGAAGACGATTATTCTCGATAGAATGTATATATCGATATATCAATCGACACACAATTTTATATGTGGAGATTTTCTCTCAAATCCGAAAGGGAAGTGGAGGATTGTAGGGTAAGGGATATATCCTATCTGTAAGGATTTGTGTGTGTCTGTGAACACGGTAACTCCCGATAGAATGAGTGTATCAACACGTAATTTTATTCGTGCATCCAAAAACGTTTAAGAGAGAAACCTTTTGATTTTGTCTGAAATATGAACTGTTGTGAAATGTGTTATATTGAAATGTTTAAGGTAAACGAGAGGGCAAATCATAATAAAACTGTTTTTCTACATTTTAAACTATTAGTTACGAAAATAAATATATTATTGATTTTTTCATCGTCATCGTCGTCAATACTTAACAAATTAATTATTTATCGGAGATTGCATTATAGTGTGAAATATATTTATTGATAAATTTGTTTCTCTTTGTTTTAACATTAGACAAGTTATGAGAAGATGGAGTATGTTATCATTATCACTGTTACAAAGTGGACAAACAGAGTCAAGCTGAAATTTAGCTGGGTAATTTGTATAATTCAAATGAGTTGTATATTTTCCTGAGACCCGTAATTGTGAAATAATTCTTTGTTTGCTTATATGGTTCCTCATTTTTTAAATAACTTCCGCTATTACAGAATTGATGTATCGATTGAGAACTGTGACCGTTAATTCAGAAATCTATAAGGCACTGCATTGACATTCAGCCAAATAAGGAGAAGGGGACAATTTGATTTAGAGGGAGAGCGACAACTTCACAGGAGTGTGCAGATCCCTCGCCTACTACCAATTGTCCTGTCTCAAACTGACCATGTTGTCGATGGTGCTCCGGCTACTTCTTTGTTACAGCTGTATGTACAGGGGAAGATAGGGGTCATTCATAAATTACGTAAGGCATTTAGGGGGGGGGGGGGGATAAGCTCAATATTACTAATTCTTACTATAGGGGGGGGGGGGGGGGGGGGTAAAGAATTTGATCTTATGTAAGTTTTTGAATTTAAAATCTACTACTTTCGCGCTAAGGAATGGTGCTATTGGATAGCGCCATCTCTACTTAGTTCTCCAATTCAGTATTGAACCCTACACAAATCATACGGTCTCAGTACTTCTAGACATTTTTTTATTCTATTGTCTCGCTGACTAGGGATTTCCCTATTGCATGAATTTTGAAAAATAATTGTCATTTTAGTATCATCTATATTAATAAAGCTGAAACGGGGTTTGTTTGTTTGTTTGTTTGTTTGTATGTTTGTTCCAGCATCACGCCCAAACCGCTGGACGGATTTTTATGAAACTTCCCATGTAGCATTCTTTTGAGCCCGATTGAATAATAGGCTATGTGGCGTTCCAAAATTTTGATCGGAAGGGGGGGTTGTGGGGGGGCCTAAGTATAAATATAGAGCTAGCTCATTAACGGGTGGTCGCATTGTCACGAAATTTCCCATGTAGTATTCCTGAAGGCCAAATAAAAAAATAAGGTGTGTGGCGTCCCAAAGTTTTGAACGGGAGGGGGGGTTGTGTCATGAATCGGATTGTCATGAATTTCACATGTAGTAGTAGTAACTATGTATTCGCTGTGGGGTTCACTGTTGCAAGACATTTACTAGCTGTGATGTCCAGCGTTCCTAATATCGTACTAGCTGTGGGGTCCGCTGTTGCAAGGCACTTACTAGCTGTAGTGCTCAGCCCCAGCGTTCCTAACTATGTACTGGCTGTGGGGTTCGCTGTTGCAAGGCACCTACAAGACATTTACTAGTTGTGATGCCCAGCGTTTCTAATTACGTACTAGCTGTGGGGTCTGCTGTTGCAAGGCGCTAGCAGTGTGGCCCAGCATATTTCACTACGTAGGTACTAGCCGTGGGGTCCGCCGTTGCAAAACTCATACTAGCTGTGATGCCCTGTGGTTCTAACTACATACTATCTGTGGGGTTCGCAGTTGCAAGGCACCTACTACCTGTAGGGCCCAGCGTTCCTAAAAACGTACTAGCTGTGGGGTCCGTCGTTGCAAAAGCATACTAGCTGTGATGCCCAGGGTTCCTAATATCGTACTAGCTGTGGGGTCCGTTGTTGCAAGGCATTTACTAGCTGTAGTGCCCAGCGTTCCTAACTTCGTACTAGCTGTGGGGTCCGCTGTTGCGAGGCACATACTAGCTGTGGTGACCAGCGTTCCTAACTACGTACTAGCTGTGGGGTCCGTTGTTGCAAGGCATTTACTAGCTGTAGTGCCCAGCGTTCCTAACTATGTACTAGCTGTGAAGTTCGCTGTTGCAAAGCACTTACTAACTGTAATGCCCAGCGTATTTAACTACATACTAGCTGTGGGGTCCGCTGTTGCAAGGCACTTAATAGCTGTGATGCCCAGCGTTCCTAACTACGTACTAGCTGTTGGGTCCGCCGTCGCAAGGCACATACTAGCTATGATGCCCAGCATTCCCAACTACGTACTAGCTGTGGTGCTCAGCGTTGCAAGCCACATACTAGCTGTGGTCACAAACGTTCTTAAGCACGCACTGACTAGGACGTCCAGCGATGCTAAGTATTCACTAGGTGTGGCTTCCGCCGTTGAAAGGCGCATACTAGCTGTGGTGCCCAGGGGTCCTAAAAACTTACTAGCGTTACAACAGCTGAAGGACTATAAGCCTTATTCCGTATGAATAATTGAAAATTATAACATCATGAATGTACTGTCGAGGAACTGAATAGCGTTATAGAAGATATTGGGAGAAAAATCAAAGTTCCCCGGGCAACGCCGGGTATAACTGCTAGTGATGTTAATAAAATTGAGGAGTTGAGCAACGAAGGAGCACATCCATTTTATAAAATTTTTAGGAAAAACGAAATTTGCAGTGCTGTTTTACTTTTCCGTAAAAAGTTATATGATCAAAATATTCAAATTTGAGTTTTTGCGTATTTTTCATATATTCGGAAATAATTAAGACAATTTATGCAAACTTCTTAATAGTATTGCCGTCATTTCTCACACTTAAACAATTTCAATCAATCAACAATTTCAATACACAAATTTAGTATGAATTTCTTTTTGACCAGTAATTTTCAATAAAAATGCTTAAAGCGATTTGGAAATTATGAAACCTTATATGCTGCAGTATTTTCAATTTTGAAGTGATGACATTTTGCGTACCCTTAGCGCGCTAATCTAGAAAATATAATTAATAAAATGTATTTTGGAAATTGATTTCTTTAATACTGCAGTTTTCTGTAAATACTGCAGTTATAAAATATTGTTTTTTAACTCAAGCGTTTTAGAGGACTCTTAAAAAAAATTTAATTATTAAATAATTTTAATAATTAAAAAAAAAAAACATTAACGGTTTGAAAGTATTACGTAATTTTTTGTATACATATATAAGAGGAAGGACCCCTGTACATGCGTAACGAATTTGATTGAATTCAGATCCGTGGTTCATAAAAAAAATAAAATAATAATAATAAAAGAAAAAAAAATATATATATACCTAATAATAATATATATATAGTATAATGTCGACTCATTTCTATTCTTATTAAGTTCATTATGTTATATAAGGTTACTAGCAGTAATACCCGGCGTTGCCCGGGGAACTTTGACTTTTCTCCCAATATCTCCTATAAGGCTATTCAGTTCCTCGACAGTACATTCATGATGTTATAATTTTCAATTATTCATACGGAATAAGGCTTATAGTCCTTCAACTGTAGTAACGCTAGCTTTGGAGCTAAAACTAATTTATTCAAAAAGATTTCTCATTAATCGTTGCAATGGTTTTCGAGTTACAAAGATTGCGTGAGTGGATGCTGGGATGGACCAGGGGTTGATTAAAAAATAGACCTTAACCTTCCGGTAGATAAAACTTATCTATTCAAAAAGATTCCTCATTAATCATTGCAGTGGTTTTTGAGTTACAAAGATTGCGTGGGTGGATGCTGGGATGGACCAGATATTGAGGTACTAATACGCCTATAACCTTCCACAGACGATGACGAACAAATTAAAAAAAAAATTAATCAAATCCATCAAGCCGTTCGTGAGTTATAGCGGTACAACGCACAGACATTTTCAGCTTTATATATATGATTACAACAAATGTTATGTTATGCAACATTACAACAAATATTATGTTATATAATGTTTCAACAAATATTAAAATAATATACTTTTTAACAACCAATATCAACCTAGCAAATATAGGTAATATGTTCTTCAGAAAGGGGCTTACGTTGCACCTCCTTATGCTGTACTAAATTTTGTTTATGTATCCGAATTAGTTCAAATTTTCCAAAACGCCCCAAGGAAAAGTTCCGTGCTGCTTGGACCTTTCTATATATTTCAATAGACATAGATCATAGTCCTATAGTTGTCTGACCTGAATTTATATCAGAGCCTTATGATTTAGAGGTATCAAAAAAATAATAATGGAAATGTCACCTTTAGTTCTCAAGCTCCTCAATTATAAGTAAAAATTATTATATAAATAATTATAATAATATACAAAAAGATATGTTATAATCAGACATTATTTTCATTTTTTTAATATATATGTACATATATAAGTTTTAATAAGCTTCAAAAATATATATTCATTTTTGTATACATGTACATTTTGGAATTTTTAAAAACAAATACATAATATTTTATGACACAAATAAGTCTTTTGAAACTAAATAAATAATAATAAATAAAAGCGTAAATACTTCTTTATCTAAGAAGATTTAGACTAGAAATATTTACAGGCATCAGCTACTTTTGAAGAAAGACTTTGTAGATATACACAGAAGTATACTCAATTATACATACAAGTGCTATAAAAACAAGGGAAGATACAATACAAATACAATAACATGGCTCGGCGAGAGAAATATAACAATTTAATTCAAGTATTAAGTGAAAGGATATCAGTTCTCATCATTGGTTAATATTTTTAGACATTTAAACAAAAATTCACATCTTTGTGGCACTCCCAATGCTTTGAGTGCAGAAAGTGAAACAGGAAACCTCCACAATGCAGAGTTTAATAAAACTTCAAGAGTGAGGATTTTGTAATTAAAATGGAGTGATTATGGTTTCATTTTAACGAGGAGACGCAATTATAGTTTTTGAGAAAATGTACAAAATTTTGCAGCTGTTATGGGCAAATGTTTGAACATAATACCAGAGAAATAATTTAAATATACTTTTTTTTTTTTCTTCACTCTGTTAGAACACAATTCATGTGAACATTTGGCGAAATGTTTATTGAATATATTATTTAAAACAAAATGAAATATTCAATGAGAAAAAAGTTTTTTCGTATCTTGAAAATTTTACGAATAGGCGCGTGTTCTGCTAATACAGTGTTTCTAAACATTTTGTTGCTTGCGGGCCAGACCAACAAACAGGTCTACGAAATCTACGGACTCATTGTGATCTAAAGAAAAGTCGAGAAATCGACCCGAAAAATACTCAGAAAATCTTTGGAAGATATGCAAAAAATATTGAACATCAAAATATATTTTTTTAAATTTAATTATGAGAAAGAGTTGCGGATCACCACTAATTAATAAGTGTGTAGAGCATAGACTGAGAAACACTGAGCTAACAAAAATCGATCCATATTTGTAAGATACCAAAAACGTAACTAGCTTGACTTACTAATGAGAACTTGAGCTCCTTAAGACTGTCTAAAATAGAAGAGTTGAGAGAACGACCTCATTTGGGGGGTGGGAGGAAGGACTGGGGTGTTGGGGATGAGGAACAGGAGCGAGAGATGCCTCTGGGGGGCTCAGCCAGAAGACGGGCCCCAGGGACAGGAGGCCCAGGAGGCTCAGGAGTGGGGGTGGGGCAGCGCCTCTCACAGGGGGCCACCAGTCCGCTTAGTGCATGGAGGGGGATCCGGTAGAGACGGAAGGGTCGAGCTTCTGAATCCTACACAAAAATCAAAATAAAAATGTTTTTCAAAAAATTTGCGCTATTTAACGGTTTATAGGCTTAATAATTGTTAAAACTGATACGAGAGATTCAGATTTATCCGGAAAGTCCCATCCGAAGGACGACGTGCTCAAGGCTATTTTCAACCTAAGTGATATTTCACCTACCCAGATTTATTTACATAACATACGTCTCATTATCGAGTACCTCACATTCGAAAAAGCCCTGGATCATCGCTTAAAGTCCCATCCGAAGGACGACGTGCTCAAAGTGTTTTTTAACTTCCCCATTGAAACATCTGACCTAAGTGCCTCAACTAGATTTCTAAGTGGCGATCCTGAGCTCGGTAGACTCGATTCTTCAAATTTCTTGCTTTTTAACGGTTTATAGATTTAATATTTGTTAAAACTGATAGAGAACGACCGGATTATCTGAATCCTACACAAAAATCAAAATAAAAATGTTTTTCAAAAAATTTGCGCTATTTAACGGTTTATAGGCTTAATAATTGTTAAAACTGATACGACAGATTCAGATTTATCCGGAAAGTCCCATCCGAAGGACGACGTGCTCAAGGCTATTTTCAACCTAAGTGAAATTTCACCTACCCAGGTTTATTTACATAACATACGTCTCATTATCGAGTACCTCACATTCGAAAAAGCCCTGGATCATCGCTTAAAGTCCCATCCGAAGGACGACGAGCTCAAAGTGTTTTTTAACTTCCCGATTGAAACATCTGACCTAAGTGCCTCAGCTAGATTTCTAAGTGGCGATCCTGAGCTCGGTAGACTCCATTCTTGAAATTTCTCGCTTTTTAACGGTTTATAGATTTAATATTTGTTAAAACTGATAGAGAACGACCGGATTATCTGAATCCTACACAAAAATCAAAATAAAAATGTTTTTCAAAAAATTTGCGCTATTTAACGGTTTATAGGCTTAATAATTGTTAAAACTGATACGACAGATTCAGATTTATCCGGAAAGTCCCATCCGAAGGACGACGTGCTCAAGGCTATTTTCAACCTAAGTGAAATTTCACCTACCCAGGTTTATTTACATAACATACGTCTCATTATCGAGTAACTCACATTCGAAAAAGTCCTGGAACATCGCTTAAAGTCCCATCCGAAGGACGACGTGCTCATAGTTATTTTTCACTTCCCGATTAAAACATCTGACCTAAGTGCCTCAGCTAGATTTCTAAGTGGCGATCCTGAGCTCGGTAGACTCCATTCTTCAAATTTCTCGCTTTTTAACGGTTTATAGATTAAATATTTGTTAAAACTGATAGAGAACGACCGGATTATCTGAATCCTACACAAAAATCAAAATAAAAATGTTTTTCAAAAAATTCACGCTATTTAACGGTTTATAGGCTTAATAATTGTTAAAACTGATACGACAGAATCAGATATATCCGAAAAGTCCCATCCGAAGGACGTCGTGCTCAAGGCTTTCAACCTAAGTAGAAATTGACCTACCCAGGTTTACATAACATACGTCTCATTATCGAGTACCTCACATTCGAAAAAGCCCTTGATCATTGCTTAATGTCCCATCCGAAGGACGACGTGCTCAAAGTTATTTTTAGCTTCCCGATTAAAACATCTGACCTAAGTGCCTCAACTAGATTTCTAAGTGGCGATCCTGAGCTCGGTAGACTCCATTCTTGAAATTTCTCGCTTTTTAACGGTTTATAGATTTAATATTTGTTAAAACTGATAGAGAACGACCGGATTATCTGAATCCTACACAAAAATCAAAATAAAAATGTTTTTCAAAAAATTTGCGCTATTTAACGGTTTATAGGCTTAATAATTGTTAAAACTGATACGACAGAATCAGATATATCCGAAAAGTCCCATCCGACGGACGACGTGCTCAAGGCTATTTTCAACCTAAGTGAAATTTCACCTAACCAGGTTTATTTACATAACATACGTCTCATTATCGAGTACCTCACATTCGAAAAAGCCCTGGATCATCGCTTAAAGTCCCATCCGAAGGACGACGTGCTCAAAGTGTTTTTTAACTTCCCGATTGAAACATCTGACCTAAGTGCCTCAGCTAGATTTCTAAGTGGCGATCCTGAGCTCGGTAGACTCCATTCTTCAAATTTCTCGCTTTTTAACGGTTTATAGATTAAATATTTGTTAAAACTGATAGAGAACGACCGGATTATCTGAACCCCACACAAAAATCAAAATGAAAACGTTTTTCAAAAAATTCGCGCTATTTACCGGTTTATAGGCTTAATAATTGTTAAAACTGATACTACAGATTCAGATATATCCGGAAAGTCCCATCCGAAGGACGACGTGCTCAAGGCTTTCAACCTAAGTGGAAATTGACCTACCCAGGTTTATTTATATAACATACGTCTCATTATCGAGTACCTCACATTCGAAAAAGCCCTGGGATCATCGCTTAATGTCCCATCCGAAGGACGAAGTGCTCAAAGTTATTTTTAACTTCCCGATTAAAACATCTGACCAAAGTGCCTCAGCTAGATTTCTAAGTGGCGATCCTGAGCTCGGTAGACTCGATTCTTCAAATTTCTTGCTTTTTAACGGTTTATAGATTTAATATTTGTTAACTGACAGAGCCATAGAGTGTGCTGGTTTCGGATTATGCCAACGTCAGCACAACGTTCAGACTGACTTTAAATATGGTGACACCGATCCACTATGGAAGAAAAATGCCAAAAAAAAAAGATGTATGTATGTATCCTACACAAAAATCAAAATAAAAATGTTTTTCAAAAAATTTGCGCTATTTAACGGTTTATAGGCTTAATAATTGTTAAAACTGATACGACAGATTCAGATTTATCCGGAAAGTCCCATCCGAAGGACGACGTGCTCAAGGCTATTTTCAACCTAAGTGAAATTTCACCTACCCAGGTTTATTTACATAACATACGTCTCATTATCGAGTACCTCACATTCGAAAAAGTCCTGGAACATCGCTTAAAGTCCCATCCGAAGGACGACGTGCTCATAGTTATTCTTCACTTCCCGATTAAAACATCTGACCAAAGTGCCTCAGCTAGATTTCTAAGTGGCGATCCTGAGCTCGGTAGACTCGATTCTTCAAATTTCTTGCTTTTTAACGGTTTATAGATTTAATATTTTTTAACTGACAGAGCCATAGAGTGTGCTGGTTTCGGATTATGCCAACGTCAGCACAACGTTCAGACTGACTTTAAATATGGTGACACCGATCCACTATGGAAGAAAAATGCCAAAAAAAAAAAGATGTATGTATGTATCCTACACAAAAATCAAAATAAAAATGTTTTTCAAAACATTTGCGCTATTTAACGGTTTATAGGCTTAATAATTGTTAAAACTGATACGACAGATTCAGATTTATCCGGAAAGTCCCATCCGAAGGACGACGTGCTCAAGGCTATTTTCAACCTAAGTGAAATTTCACCTACCCAGGTTTATTTACATAACATACGTCTCATTATCGAGTACCTCACATTCGAAAAAGTCCTGGAACATCGCTTGAAGTCCCATCCGAAGGACGACGTGCTCATAGTTATTCTTCACTTCCCGATTAAAACATCTGACCTAAGTGCCTCAGCTAGATTTCTAAGTGGCGATCCTGAGCTCGGTAGACTCCATTCTTCAAATTTCTCGCTTTTTAACGGTTTATAGATTTAATATTTGTTAAAACTGATAGAGAACGACCGGATTATCTGAATCCTACACAAAAATCAAAATGAAAATGTTTTTCAAAAAATTCACGCTATTTAACGGTTTATAGGCTTAATAATTGTTAAAACTGATACGACAGAATCAGATATATCCGAAAAGTCCCATCCGAAGGACGACGTGCTCAAGGCTTTCAACCTAAGTAGAAATTGACCTACCCAGGTTTATTTACATAACATAAGTCTCATTATCGAGTACCTCACATTCGAAAAAGCCCTGGATCATCGCTTAATGTCCCATCCGAAGGACGAAGTGCTCAAAGTTATTTTTAACTTCCCGATTAAAACATCTGACCAAAGTGCCTCAGCTAGATTTCTAAGTGGCGATCCTGAGCTCGGTAGACTCCATTCTTCAAATTTCTTGCTTTTTAACGGTTTATAGATTTAATATTAGTTAACTGACAGAGCCATAGAGTGTGCTGGTTTCGGATTATGCCAACGTCAGCACAACGTTCAGACTGACTTTAAATATGGTGACACCGATCCACTATGGAAGAAAAATGCCAAAAAAAAAAAGATGTATGTATAGATATGAACACAAATTAAAACTTGTGTACATTGTGATATAATCTATATAAATAAAGCTGAAACGGGGTTTGTTTGTATGTTTGTTCCAGCATCACGCCCAAACGGCTGGACGGATCTTCATGAAACTTCACATGTAGCATTCTTTTGAGCCCGATTGAATAATAGGCTATGTGGCGTCCCAAAATTTTGAACGGTAGGGGGGGTCGTAAGGGGGGCCTAAGTATATAAATAGTCCTACCTCATTAACGGTTGGTCGGATTGTCACGAAATTTCACATGTAGTATTCTTAAAGGCCAATAGGAAAAATATTGTGTGTGGCGTCCCAAAATTTTAAATGGAAGGGGGGGTTGTGGGCGTAGGCCTAAATATAAATATAGTGATAGATCTTTAACGGATGATCAGATTGTCACGAAATTTCACATGTAGTATTCTTAAAGGCCAATATGAAAAATATTGTGTGTGGCGTCCCAAAAGTTTAAATGGGAGGGGGGGTTGAGGGTGGGGGGCTAAATATAAATATAGAGCTAGCTCATTAACGGTTGATCGTATTGTCACGAAATTTCCCATGTAGTATTCCTGAAGGCCAAATAGAAAAATAAGATGTGTGGTGTCCCAAAGTTTTGAACGGGTGGGGGGGTTGAGGGGGGGGGGGCTAAGTATAAATATAGAGCTAGCTCATTAACGGTTGATCGTATTGTCACGAAATTTCCCATGTACTATTCCTGAAGGCCAAATAAAAAAATAAGGTGTGTGGCGTTCCAAAGTTTTGAACGGGAGGGGGGGTTGTGGGGGGGCCTAAGTATAAATATAGAGCTAGCTCATTAACGGGTGGTCGCATTGTCACGATGTTTCACATGTAGTTAAAAAAAAACGTGTGTGGCGACCCAAAGTTTTGAACGGGAGGGGGGGTTGTGGGGGGGGGGGGGCTAAGTATAAATATAGTGGTAGCTCATTAACGGGTGGTCGTATTGTCATGGAATTTCACATGTAGTATTCTTAAAAGCCAATATAGGGTGTATAAGTCACAAAATTTTGAAAGGGAGGATGGATTGATGGGGGCCTAAGTATAAGTATAGTGATAAGTCATTAACGGATGATCGGATTGTCACGAAATTTCACATGTAGTATTCATATAGGCCAAATAGAAAAATAGGGTGTGACGTCAAAAAATTGTGAACGGGAGGGGGGGTATGGGGGTAGGCCTAAATTTGAAGATAGTGATAGGTCATTAACGGATGATTGGATTGTCATGGAATTTCACATGTAGTATTCTTGATGGCCAAATAGAAAAATACACTATGTGACATCTTAAAAATTTGGAGGGGGGGGGGGGATGGGGCTAAGCATAAAAATAATGCTGAATGATTAAAGGGCAATCGGATTGTCATGAATTTCACATGTAGTAGTTAGTAACTATGTATTCGCTGTGGGGTTCACTGTTGCAAACATTTACTAGCTGTGTTGCCCAGCGTTCCTAACTTCGTACTAGCTGTGGTGTCCGCTGTTGCAAGGCACAAACTAGATGTGGTGCTCAGCGTTCCTAACTTCGTACTAGCTGTGGGGTCCGCTGTTACAAAACACTTACTAGCTGTGTTGCCCAGCGTTCCTAACTTCGTACTAGCTGTGGTGTCCGCTGTTGCAAGGCACAAACTAGATGTGGTGCTCAGCGTTCCTAACTTCGTACTAGCTGTGGGGTCCGCTGTTACAAAACACTTACTAGCTGTGTTGCCCAGCGTTCCTAACCGTACTAGCTGTGGTGTCCGCTGTTGCAAGGCACAAACTAGATGTGGTGCTCAGCGTTCCTAACTTCATACTAGCTGTGGGGTCCGCTGTTGCAAGGCACAAACTAGATGTGGTGCCCAGGGTTCCTAACTTCGTACTAGCTGTGGTGTCCGCTGTTGCAAGGCACATACTAGATGTGGTGCCCAGGGTTCCTAACTTCGTACTAGCTGTGGTGACCGCTGTTGCAAGGCACAAACTAGAATGTGGTGCTCAGCGTTCCTAACTTCGTACTACCTGTGAGGTCCGCTGTTGCAAGGCTCATACTCGCTGTGTTGCCCAGCGTTCCGAACTTCGTACTAGCTGTGGGGTCCGCAGTTGCAAGGCACATACTAGATGTGGTGCCCAGGGTTCCTAACTTCGTACTAGCTGTGGTGTCCGCTGTTGCAAGGCACATACTAGATGTGGTGCTCAGCGTTCCGAACTTCGTACTAGCTGTGGGGTCCGCTGTTGCAAGGCACAAACTAGATGTGGTGCTCAGCGTTCCGAACTTCGTACTACCTGTGGGGTCCGCTGTTGCAAGGCACAAACTAGATGTGGTGCCCAGGGTTCCTAACTTCGTACTAGCTGTGGTGTCCGCTGTTGCAAATTAATACAGCTATGTTGGTAGATAGGCAGCATCCAGAAACGAAGATGGTCAACCAAAGAAAGATTCAGATGTATCGGGAAAGTCCCATCCGAAGGACGACGTGCTCAAAGTTATTTTTATCTTCCCGATTAAAACATCTGACCTAAGTGACTTGGCTAGATTTCTAAATGGCGATCCTGAGCTCGGTAAACTCCATTCTTCAAATTTCTCGCTTTTAAACGGTTTTTAGTATTAATATTTGTTAAAACTGATATACAGATTCAGATATATCGGGGAAGTCCCATCCGAAGGACGACGTGCTCAAATTTATTTTTAACCTAAGTGAAATTTCAGCTACCCAGGTTTAGATACGTAACATACGACTCATTATCGAGTACCTGACATACGAAAAAGCCCTCGATCATAGCTTAGAGTCCAAACCGAAGGACGACGTGCTCAAGTTATTTTTAACGTAAATGAAATTTCAACTACCCAGGTTTAGATACGTAACATACGACTCATTATCGAGTACCCGACATACGAAAAGGCCCTCGATCATAGCTTAAAGTCCAAACCGAAGGACGACGTGCTCAAATTTATTTTTATCTTCCCGATTAAAACATCTGACCTAAGTGACTTGGCTAGATTTCGAAATGGCGATCCTGAGCTCGGTAAACTCCATTCTTCAAATTTCTCGCTTTTAAACGGTTTTTAGTTTTAATATTTGTTAAAACTGATGAACAACCGGGATATCTGAATCCTACACAAAAATTGAAATAAAAATGTTTTTCGAAAAACGTCGGGCTGAATACCATTCTTCAAATTCCTGCTGTTTAACGGTTTATAGATTTAATATTTGTTAAAACTGATAGACAGATTTAGATATATCGGGAAAGTCCTATCCGAAGGACGACGTGCTCAAGGTTTTTTGAACCTAAGTGAAATTTTAGCTACCTAGGTTTAGTTATACATAACATAGGACTCATTACCGAGCACCTGACATACAAAAAGGCCCTCGATCATAGCCTAAAGTCTAATCCGAAGGACGACGTGCTCAAATTTATTTTTATCTTCCCGAATAAAATATCTGACCTAAGTGCCTTGGCTAGATCTCTAAGTGGCATTCCTGAGCTCGATAGACTCCATATGTATGATAAAATAAGTTACCGTTTGGTTCCAACTAAAATTATCAAGGAAGAAATGTGGAATATAAGTGGGCTTTGGAGATGGTAGTAGGAAGTTGGCAGGAGTGTTGGGTGATGTCACGACCCTATGTTTGAGCTGAACGTTCAAGTCTATATTAATAAAGCTGAAACGGGGTTTGTGGGTTTGTGTGTTTGTATGTTTGTTCCAGCATCACGCCCATACGGCTGGACGGATTTTTATGAAACTTCACATGTAGCATTCTTTTGAGCCCGATTAAATAATAGGCTATGTCGCGTCCCAAAATTTTGATCGGGAGGGGGGGTAGTAAGGGGGCCTAAGTATATAAATAGTGCTAACTCATTAACTAATGGTCGAATTGTCATGAAATTTCACATGTAGTATTTTTAAAAGCCAAATAGGAAAAAAAAGGTGTGTGGCGTCCGAAAGTTTTGAACGGGAGGGGGGGTTGTGGGGGGGCCTAAGTATAAATATAGAGCTAACTCTTTAACGGTTGGTCGGATTGTCACGAAATTTCACATGGAGTATTCCTGAAGACCAAATAGAAAAATAGGCGGTGTGACGGCTCAAATTTTTTTACGGGAGGGGGGGGTAGCTGGGGGGCCTAAGTATAAATATAGAGCTAACTCATTAACTAATGGGCGAATCGTCATGAAATTTCACATGTAGTATTTTTAAAAGCCAAATTGGAAAAAAAGGTGTGTGGCGTCCGAAAGTTTTGAACGGGAGGGGGGGTTGTGGGGGGGCCTAAGTATAAATATAGAGCTAACTCTTTAACGGTTGGTCGGATTGTCACGAAATTTCACATGGAGTAATCCTGAAGGCCAAATAGAAAAATAAGGTGTGTGGCGTTCCAAAGTTTTGATCGGGAGGGGGGGTTGTAAGGGGGGCCTACGTATATAAATAGTGCTAACTCATTAACTAATGGTCGAATTGTCATGAAATTTCACATGTAGTATTCCTAAAGGTCAAATAGAAATATTAGGTGTGTGACGGCCCAAAATTTTGAACAGGAAGGAGGGTTGTAGGGGGAGCTAAATATACATATAGAGTGAGCTCATTAACGGTTGGTCGTATTGTCACGAAATTTCGCATATATTATTCCTGAAGGCCAAATAGAAAAATAAGGAGTGTGGCGTCCCGAAGTTTTGAACGGGTGGCGGGGTTGAGGGGGGGGGGACTAAGTATAAATATAGAGCTAGCTCATTAACGGTTGATCGTATTGTCATGAATCGGATTGTCATGAATTTCACATGTAGTAGTAGTAACTATGTATTCGCTGTGGGGTTCACTGTTGCAAGACATTTACTAGCTGTGATGTCCAGCGTTCCTAATATCGTACTAGCTGTGGGGTCCGCTGTTGCAAGGTACTTACTAGCTGTAGTGCTCAGCCCCAGCGTTCCTAACTATGTACTGGCTGTGGGGTTCGCTGTTGCAAGGCACCTATAAGACATTTACTAGCTGTAATGCCCAGCGTTTCTAATTACGTACTAGCTGTGGGGTCTGCTGTTGCAAGGCGCTAGCAGTGTGGCCCAGCGTATTTCACTCGTAGGTACTAGCTGTGGGATCCGCCGTTGCAAAACTCATACTAGCTGTTATGCCCTGTGGTTCCTAATATCTGTGGGGTTTGCAGTTGCAAGGCACCTACTACCCGTAGGGCCCAGCGTTCCTAAAAACGTACAAGCTGTGGGGTCCGTCGTTGCAAAAGCATACTAGCTGTGATGCCCAGGGTTCCTAATATCGTACTAGCTGTGGGGTCCGTTGTTGCAAGGCATTTACTAGCTGTAGTGCCCAGCGTTCCTAACTTCGTACTAGCTGTGGGGTCCGTTGTTGCATGGCATTTACTAGCTGTAGTGCCCAGCGTTCCTAACTATGTACTAGCTGTGAAGTTCGCTGTTGCAAAGCACTTACTAACTGTAATGCCCAGCGTATTTAACTACATACTAGCTGTGGGGTCCGCTGTTGCAAGGCACTTAATAGCTGTGATGCCCAGCGTTCCTAACTTCGTACTAGCTGTGGGGTCCGCTGTTGCGAGGCACATACTAGCTGTGGTGACCAGCGTTCCTAACTACGTACTAGCTGTTGGGTCCGCCGTCGCAAGGCACATACTAGCTATGATGCCCAGCATTCCCAACTACGTACTAGCTGTGGTGCTCAGCGTTGCAAGCCACATACTAGCTGTGGTCACAAACGTTCTTAAGTACGCACTGACTAGGACGTCCAGCGATGCTAAGTATTCACTAGGTGTGGCTTCCGCCGTTGAAAGGCGCATACTAGCTGTGGTGCCCAGGGGTCCTAAAAACTTACTAGCGTTACAACAGCTGAAAGACTATAAGCCTTATTCCGTATGAATAATTGAAAATTATAACATCATGAATGTACTGTCGAGGAACTGAATAGCGTTATAGAAGATATTTGGAGAAAAATCAAAGTTCCCCGGGCAACGCCGGGTATAACTGCTATAGATTTAATATTTGTTAAAACTGATAGAGAACGACCGGATTATCTGAATCCTACACAAAAATCAAAATAAAAATGTTTTTCAAAAAATTCACGCTATTTAACGGTTTATAGGCTTAATAATTGTTAAAACTGATACGACAGAATCAGATATATCCGAAAAGTCCCATCCGACGGACGACGTGCTCAAGGCTATTTTCAACCTAAGTGAAATTTCACCTAACCAGGTTTATTTACATAACATACGTCTCATTATCGAGTACCTCACATTCGAAAAAGCCCTGGATCATCGCTTAAAGTCCCATCCGAAGGACGACGTGCTCAAAGTGTTGTTTAACTTCCCGATTGAAACATCTGACCTAAGTGCCTCAGCTAGATTTCTAAGTGGCGATCCTGAGCTCGGTAGACTCCATTCTTCGAATTTCTCGCTTTTTAACGGTTTATAGATTTAATATTTGTTAAAACTGATAGAGAACGACCCGATTATCTGAATCCTACACAAAAATCAAAATAAAAATGTTTTTCAAAAAATTTGCGCTATTTAACGGTTTATAGGCTTAATAATTGTTAAAACTGATACGAGAGATTCAGATTTATCCGGAAAGTCCTGTCCGACGGACGACGTGCTCAAGGCTATTTTCAACCTAAGTGATATTTCACCTACCCAGGTTTATTTACATAACATACGTCTCATTATCGAGTACCTCACATTCGAAAAAGCCCTGGATCATCGCTTAAAGTCCCATCCGAAGGACGACGTGCTCAAAGTGTTTTTTAACTTCCCGATTGAAACATCTGACCTAAGTGCCTCAACTAGATTTCTAAGTGGCGATCCTGAGCTCGGTAGACTCCATTCTTGAAATTTCTCGCTTTTTAACGGTTTATAGATTTAATATTTGTTAAAACTGATAGAGAACGACCGGATTATCTGAATCCTACACAAAAATCAAAATAAAAATGTTTTTCAAAAAATTTGCGCTATTTAACGGTTTATAGGCTTAATAATTGTTAAAACTGATACGACAGATTCAGATTTATCCGGAAAGTCCCATCCGAAGGACGACGTGCTCAAGGCTATTTTCAACCTAACTGAAATTTCACCTACCCGGGTTTATTTACATAACATACGTCTCATTATCGAGTACCTCACATTCGAAAAAGTCCTGGAACATCGCTTAAAGTCCCATCCGAAGGACGACGTGCTCATAGTTATTTTTCACTTCCCGATTAAAACATCTGACCTAAGTGCCTCAGCTAGATTTCTAAGTGGCGATCCTGAGCTCGGTAGACTCCATTCTTCAAATTTCTAGCTTTTTAACGGTTTATAGATTAAATATTTGTTAAAACTGATAGAGAACGACCGGATTATCTGAATCCTACACAAAAATCAAAATAAAAATGTTTTTCAAAAAATTCACGCTATTTAACGGTTTATAGGCTTAATAATTGTTAAAACTGATACGACAGAATCAGATACATCCGAAAAGTCCCATCCGAAGGACGACGTGCTCAAGGCCTTCAACCTAAGTAGAAATTGACCTACCCAGGTTTATTTACATAACATACGTCTCATTATCGAGTACCTCACATTCGAAAAAGCCCTGGATCATTGCTTAATGTCCCATCCGAAGGACGACGTGCTCAAGGCTATTTTCAACCTAAGTGAAATTTCACCTACCCAGGTTTATTAAATAACATACGTCTCATTATCGAGTACCTCACATTCGAAAAAGCCCTGGATCATCGCTTAATGTCCCATCCGAAGGACGAAGTGCTCAAAGTTATTTTTAACTTCCCGATTAAAACATCTGACCAAAGTGCCTCAGCTAGATTTCTAAGTGGCGATCCTGAGCTCGGTAGACTCCATTCTTCAAATTTCTCGCTTTTTAACGGTTTATAGATTTAATATTTGTTAACTGACAGAGCCATAGAGTGTGCTGGTTTCGGATTATGCCAACGTCAGCACAACGTTCAGACTGACTTTAAATATGGTGACACCGATCCACTATGGAAGAAAAATGCCAAAAAAAAAAGATGTATATATAGATATGAACACAAATTAAAACGTGTGTACATTGTGATATAATCTATATTAATAAAGCTGAAACGGGGTTTGTTTGTTTGTTTGTATGTATGTATGTATGTATGTATGTATGTATGTATGTATGTTTGTTCCAGCATCACGCCCAAACCGCTGGACGGATCTTCATGAAACTTCACATGTAGCATTCTTTTGAGCCCGATTGAATAATAGGCTATGTGGCGTCCCAGAATTTTGAACGGTAGGGAGGGTTGTAATGGGGGCCTAAGTATATAAATAGTCCTACCTCATTACGGTTGGTCGGATTGTCACGAAATTTCACATGTAGTATTCCTAAAGACCAAATAGAAATATGAGGTGTGTGGCGTACCAAAATTTTGAACGGGAGGGGGGGTTGTGGGAGGGCCTAAGTATAAATATAGAGCAAACTCTTTAACGGATGGTCGGATTGTCACGAAATTTCACATGTAGTATTTTTAAAAGCCAAATAGCAAAAAAAGGTGTGTGGCGTCCCAAAGTTTTGAACGGGAGGGGGGGGGGGGGGGGGGGGTAGGCCTAAGTATAAATATAGTGCTAACTCTTCAAAGATTGGTCGGATTGTCACAAAATTTTACATGTAGTATTTTTAAAATCCAAATAGAAATATAAGATGTGACGTCAAAAAATTGTGAACGGGAGGGGGGGTATGGGGGTAGGCCTAAATTTGAAGATAGTGATAGGTCATTAATGGTTGGTCGCATTGTCACGAAGTTTCCCATGTAGTATTCCTGAAGGCCAAATAGAAAAATAAGGTGTGTGGCGTCCCAAAGTTTTGAACGGGAGGGGGGTTGTGGGGGGGCCTAAGTATACATATAGAGTTAGCTCATTAACGGTTGGTCGTATTGTCACGAAATTTCGCATGTATTATTCCTGAAGGTCAAATAGAAAAATAAGGTGTGTGGCGTCCCGAAGTTCTGGACGGGTGGGGGGGGGGGGGGGGGGGGGCTATGTATAAATATAGAGCTAGCTCATTAACGGTTGATCGTATTGTCACGAAAATTCCCATGTAGTATTCCTGAAGGCCAAATAGAAAAATAAGGTGTGTGGCGTCCCAAAGTTTTGAACGGGAGGGGGGGTTGTGGGGGGGAGGGGCCCTAAGTATAAAAATATAGTGCTAGCTCATTAACGGTTGGTCGTATTGTCATGGAATTTCACATGTAGTATTCTTAAAAACCGAATAGAAATATAGGGTGTACAAGTCACAAAATTTTGAACGGGAGGATGGATTGATGGGGGCCTAAGTATAAGTATAGTGACAAGTCATTAACGGATGATCGGATTGTCACGACATTTCACATGTAGTATTCATAAAGGCCAAATAGAATAATAGGGTGTTTGACATCAAAAAATTGTGAACGAGAAGGGGGTTATGGGGGTAGGCCCAAATTTGAAGATAGTGATAGGTCATTAACGGATGATAGGATTGTCATGGAATTTCACATGTAGAATTCTTGATGGCCAAATAGAAAAATACACTATGTGACATCTTAAAAATTTGGGAGGGGGGGGGGGGGGCTAAGCATAAAAATAATGCTGAATGATTTAAGGGCAATCGGATTGTCATGAATTTCACATGTAGTAGTAGTAACTATGTATTCGCTGTGGGGTTCACTGTTGCAAGACATTTACTAGCTGTGGTGTCCAGCGTTCCTAATATCGTACTAGCTGTGGGGTCCACTGTTGCAAGGCACTTACTAGCTGGGGTGTTTGACGTTGAAGGACTATAAGCCTTATTCCGTATGAATAATTGAAAATTATAACATCATGAATGTACTGTCGAGGAACTGAATAGCCTTATAGGAGATATTGGGAGAAAAGTCAAAGTTCCCCGGGCAACGCCGGGTATTACTGCTAGTCTATATTAATAAAGCTGAAACGGGGTTTGTTTGTTTGTTTGTTTGTTTGTTTGTATGTATGTATGTTTGTTCCAGCATCACGCCCAAACCGCTGGACGGATTTTTATGAAACTTCCCATGTAGCATTCTGTAGTGTTTTTAAAAGCCAAATAGGAAAAAAAGGTGTGTGGCGTCCCAAAGTTTTGAACGGGAGGGGGGGTTGTGGGGGGGCCTAAGTATAAATATAGAGCTAGCTCATTAACGGGTGGTCGCATTGTCACGAAATTTCCCATGTAGTATTCCTGAAGGCCAAATAAAAAAATAAGGTGTGTGGCGTCCCAAAGTTTTGAACGGGAGGGGGGGTTGTGGGGGGGCCTAAGTATAAATATAGAGCTAGCTCATTAACGGGTGGTCGCATTGTCACGAAATTTCCCATGTAGTATTCCTGAAGGCCAAATAAAAAAATAAGGTGTGTGGCGTCCCAAAGTTTTGAACGGGAGGGGGGGTTGTGTCATGAATCGGATTGTCATGAATTTCACATGTAGTAGTAGTAACTATGTATTCGCTGTGGGGTTCACTGTTGCAAGACATTTACTAGCTGTGATGTCCAGCGTTCCTAATATCGTACTAGCTGTGGGGTCCGCTGTTGCAAGGCACTTACTAGCTGTAGTGCTCAGCCCCAGCGTTCCTAACTATGTACTGGCTGTGGGGTTCGCTGTTGCAAGGCACCTACAAGACATTTACTAGTTGTGATGCCCAGCGTTTCTAATTACGTACTAGCTGTGGGGTCTGCTGTTGCAAGGCGCTAGCAGTGTGGCCCAGCATATTTCACTACGTAGGTACTAGCCGTGGGGTCCGCCGTTGCAAAACTCATACTAGCTGTGATGCCCTGTGGTTCTAACTACATACTATCTGTGGGGTTCGCAGTTGCAAGGCACCTACTACCTGTAGGGCCCAGCGTTCCTAAAAACGTACTAGCTGTGGGGTCCGTCGTTGCAAAAGCATACTAGCTGTGATGCCCAGGGTTCCTAATATCGTACTAGCTGTGGGGTCCGTTGTTGCAAGGCATTTACTAGCTGTAGTGCCCAGCGTTCCTAACTTCGTACTAGCTGTGGGGTCCGCTGTTGCGAGGCACATACTAGCTGTGGTGACCAGCGTTCCTAACTACGTACTAGCTGTGGGGTCCGTTGTTGCAAGGCATTTACTAGCTGTAGTGCCCAGCGTTCCTAACTATGTACTAGCTGTGAAGTTCGCTGTTGCAAAGCACTTACTAACTGTAATGCCCAGCGTATTTAACTACATACTAGCTGTGGGGTCCGCTGTTGCAAGGCACTTAATAGCTGTGATGCCCAGCGTTCCTAACTACGTACTAGCTGTTGGGTCCGCCGTCGCAAGGCACATACTAGCTATGATGCCCAGCATTCCCAACTACGTACTAGCTGTGGTGCTCAGCGTTGCAAGCCACATACTAGCTGTGGTCACAAACGTTCTTAAGCACGCACTGACTAGGACGTCCAGCGATGCTAAGTATTCACTAGGTGTGGCTTCCGCCGTTGAAAGGCGCATACTAGCTGTGGTGCCCAGGGGTCCTAAAAACTTACTAGCGTTACAACAGCTGAAGGACTATAAGCCTTATTCCGTATGAATAATTGAAAATTATAACATCATGAATGTACTGTCGAGGAACTGAATAGCGTTATAGAAGATATTGGGAGAAAAATCAAAGTTCCCCGGGCAACGCCGGGTATAACTGCTAGTGATGTTAATAAAATTGAGGAGTTGAGCAACGAAGGAGCACATCCATTTTATAAAATTTTTAGGAAAAACGAAATTTGCAGTGCTGTTTTACTTTTCCGTAAAAAGTTATATGATCAAAATATTCAAATTTGAGTTTTTGCGTATTTTTCATATATTCGGAAATAATTAAGACAATTTATGCAAACTTCTTAATAGTATTGCCGTCATTTCTCACACTTAAACAATTTCAATCAATCAACAATTTCAATACACAAATTTAGTATGAATTTCTTTTTGACCAGTAATTTTCAATAAAAATGCTTAAAGCGATTTGGAAATTATGAAACCTTATATGCTGCAGTATTTTCAATTTTGAAGTGATGACATTTTGCGTACCCTTAGCGCGCTAATCTAGAAAATATAATTAATAAAATGTATTTTGGAAATTGATTTCTTTAATACTGCAGTTTTCTGTAAATACTGCAGTTATAAAATATTGTTTTTTAACTCAAGCGTTTTAGAGGACTCTTAAAAAAAATTTAATTATTAAATAATTTTAATAATTAAAAAAAAAAAACATTAACGGTTTGAAAGTATTACGTAATTTTTTGTATACATATATAAGAGGAAGGACCCCTGTACATGCGTAACGAATTTGATTGAATTCAGATCCGTGGTTCATAAAAAAAATAAAATAATAATAATAAAAGAAAAAAAAATATATATATACCTAATAATAATATATATATAGTATAATGTCGACTCATTTCTATTCTTATTAAGTTCATTATGTTATATAAGGTTACTAGCAGTAATACCCGGCGTTGCCCGGGGAACTTTGACTTTTCTCCCAATATCTCCTATAAGGCTATTCAGTTCCTCGACAGTACATTCATGATGTTATAATTTTCAATTATTCATACGGAATAAGGCTTATAGTCCTTCAACTGTAGTAACGCTAGCTTTGGAGCTAAAACTAATTTATTCAAAAAGATTTCTCATTAATCGTTGCAATGGTTTTCGAGTTACAAAGATTGCGTGAGTGGATGCTGGGATGGACCAGGGGTTGATTAAAAAATAGACCTTAACCTTCCGGTAGATAAAACTTATCTATTCAAAAAGATTCCTCATTAATCATTGCAGTGGTTTTTGAGTTACAAAGATTGCGTGGGTGGATGCTGGGATGGACCAGATATTGAGGTACTAATACGCCTATAACCTTCCACAGACGATGACGAACAAATTAAAAAAAAAATTAATCAAATCCATCAAGCCGTTCGTGAGTTATAGCGGTACAACGCACAGACATTTTCAGCTTTATATATATGATTACAACAAATGTTATGTTATGCAACATTACAACAAATATTATGTTATATAATGTTTCAACAAATATTAAAATAATATACTTTTTAACAACCAATATCAACCTAGCAAATATAGGTAATATGTTCTTCAGAAAGGGGCTTACGTTGCACCTCCTTATGCTGTACTAAATTTTGTTTATGTATCCGAATTAGTTCAAATTTTCCAAAACGCCCCAAGGAAAAGTTCCGTGCTGCTTGGACCTTTCTATATATTTCAATAGACATAGATCATAGTCCTATAGTTGTCTGACCTGAATTTATATCAGAGCCTTATGATTTAGAGGTATCAAAAAAATAATAATGGAAATGTCACCTTTAGTTCTCAAGCTCCTCAATTATAAGTAAAAATTATTATATAAATAATTATAATAATATACAAAAAGATATGTTATAATCAGACATTATTTTCATTTTTTTAATATATATGTACATATATAAGTTTTAATAAGCTTCAAAAATATATATTCATTTTTGTATATATGTACATTTTGGAATTTTTAAAAACAAATACATAATATTTTATGACACAAATAAGTCTTTTGAAACTAAATAAATAATAATAAATAAAAGCGTAAATACTTCTTTATCTAAGAAGATTTAGACTAGAAATATTTACAGGCATCAGCTACTTTTGAAGAAAGACTTTGTAGATATACACAGAAGTATACTCAATTATACATACAAGTGCTATAAAAACAAGGGAAGATACAATACAAATACAATAACATGGCTCGGCGAGAGAAATATAACAATTTAATTCAAGTATTAAGTGAAAGGATATCAGTTCTCATCATTGGTTAATATTTTTAGACATTTAAACAAAAATTCACATCTTTGTGGCACTCCCAATGCTTTGAGTGCAGAAAGTGAAACAGGAAACCTCCACAATGCAGAGTTTAATAAAACTTCAAGAGTGAGGATTTTGTAATTAAAATGGAGTGATTATGGTTTCATTTTAACGAGGAGACGCAATTATAGTTTTTGAGAAAATGTACAAAATTTTGCAGCTGTTATGGGCAAATGTTTGAACATAATACCAGAGAAATAATTTAAATATACTTTTTTTTTTTTCTTCACTCTGTTAGAACACAATTCATGTGAACATTTGGCGAAATGTTTATTGAATATATTATTTAAAACAAAATGAAATATTCAATGAGAAAAAAGTTTTTTCGTATCTTGAAAATTTTACGAATAGGCGCGTGTTCTGCTAATACAGTGTTTCTAAACATTTTGTTGCTTGCGGGCCAGACCAACAAACAGGTCTACGAAATCTACGGACTCATTGTGATCTAAAGAAAAGTCGAGAAATCGACCCGAAAAATACTCAGAAAATCTTTGGAAGATATGCAAAAAATATTGAACATCAAAATATATTTTTTTAAATTTAATTATGAGAAAGAGTTGCGGATCACCACTAATTAATAAGTGTGTAGAGCATAGACTGAGAAACACTGAGCTAACAAAACGCGATCCATATTTGTAAGATACCAAAAACGTAACTAGCTTGACTTACTAATGAGAACTTGAGCTCCTTAAGACTGTCTAAAATAGAAGAGTTGAGAGAACGACCTCATTTGGAGGGTGGGAGGAAGGACTGGGGTGTTGGGGATGAGGAACAGGAGCGAGAGATGCCTCTGGGGGGCTCAGCCAGAAGACGGGCCCCAGGGACAGGAGGCCCAGGAGGCTCAGGAGTGGGGGTGGGGCAGCGCCTCTCACAGGGGGCCACCAGTCCGCTTAGTGCATGGAGGGGGATCCGGTAGAGACGGAAGGGTCGAGCTTCTGAATCCTACACAAAAATCAAAATAAAAATGTTTTTCAAAAAATTTGCGCTATTTAACGGTTTATAGGCTTATTAATTGTTAAAACTGATACGAGAGAATCAGATTTATCCGGAAAGTCCCATCCGAAGGACGACATGCTCAAGGCTATTTTCAACCTAAGTGAAATTTCACCTACCCAGGTTTATTTACATAACATACGTCTCATTATCGAGTACCTCACATTCGAAAAAGTCCTGGAACATCGCTTAAAGTCCCATCCGAAGGACGACGTGCTCATAGTTATTTTTCACTTCCCGATTGAAACATCTGACCTAAGTGCCTCAGCTAGATTTCTAAGTGGCGATCCTGAGCTCGGTAGACTCCATTCTTCAAATTTCTCGCTTTTTAACGGTTTATAGATTAAATATTTGTTAAAACTGATAGAGAACGACCGGATTATCTGAATCCTACACAAAAATCAAAATAAAAATGTTTTTCAAAAAATTCACGCTATTTAACGGTTTATAGGCTTAATAATTGTTAAAACTGATACGACAGAATCAGATTTATCCGGAAAGTCCCATCCGAAGGACGACGTGCTCCAGGCTATTTTCAACCTAAGTGATATTTCACCTACCCAGGTTTATTTACATAACATACGTCTCATTATCGAGTACCTCACATTCGAAAAAGCCCTGGATCATCGCTTAAAGTCCCATCCGAAGGACGACGTGCTCAAAGTGTTTTTTAACTTCCCGATTGAAACATCTGACCTAAGTGCCTCAGCTAGATTTCTAAGTGGCGATCCTGAGCTCGGTAGACTCCATTCTTCAAATTTCTCGCTTTTTAACGGTTTATAGATTTAATATTTGTTAAAACTGATAGAGAACGACCGGATTATCTGAATCCTACACAAAAATCAAAATAAAAATGTTTTTCAAAAAATTTGCGCTATTTAACGGTTTATAGGCTTAATAATTGTTAAAACTGATACGAGAGATTCGGATTTATCCGGAAAGTCCCATCCGAAGGACGACGTGCTCCAGGCTATTTTCAACCTAAGTGATATTTCACCTACCCAGGTTTATTTACATAACATACGTCTCATTATCGAGTACCTCACATTCGAAAAAGCCCTGGATCATCGCTTAAAGTCCCATCCGAAGGACGACGTGCTCAAAGTGTTTTTTAACTTCCCGATTGAAACATCTGACCTAAGTGCCTCAGCTAGATTTCTAAGTGGCGATCCTGAGCTCGGTAGACTCCATTCTTCAAATTTCTCGCTTTTTAACGGTTTATAGATTTAATATTTGTTAAAACTGATAGAGAACGACCGGATTATCTGAATCCTACACAAAAATCAAAATAAAAATGTTTTTCAAAAAATTTGCGCTATTTAACGGTTTATAGGCTTAATAATTGTTAAAACTGATACGAGAGATTCAGATTTATTCGGAAAGTCCCATCCGAAGGACGACGTGCTCCAGGCTATTTTCAACCTAAGTGATATTTCACCTACCCAGGTTTATTTACATAACATACGTCTCATTATCGAGTACCTCACATTCGAAAAAGCCCTGGATCATCGCTTAAAGTCCCATCCGAAGGACGACGTGCTCAAAGTGTTTTTTAACTTCCCGATTGAAACATCTGACCTAAGTGCCTCAGCTAGATTTGTAAGTGGCGATCCTGAGCTCGGTAGACTCCATTCTTCAAATTTCTCGCTTTTTAACAGTTTATAGATTAAATATTTGTTAAAACTGATAGAGAACGACCGGATTATCTGAACCCCACACAAAAATCAAAATGAAAACGTTTTTCAAAAAATTCGCGCTATTTACCGGTTTATAGGCTTAATAATTGTTTAAACTGATACTACAGATTCAGATATATCCGGAAAGTCCCATCCGAAGGACGACGTGCTCAAGGCTTTCAACCTAAGTGGAAATTGACCTACCCAGGTTTATTTACATAACATACGTCTCATTATCGAGTACCTCACATTCGAAAAAGCCCTGGATCATCGCTTAATGTCCCATCCGAAGGACGAAGTGCTCAATGTTATTTTTAACTTCCCGATTAAAACATCTGACCAAAGTGCCTCAGCTAGATTTCTAAGTGGCGATCCTGAGCTCGGTAGACTCCATTCTTCAAATTTCTTGCTTTTTAACGGTTTATAGATTTAATATTTGTTAACTGACAGAGCCATAGAGTGTGCTGGTTTCGGATTATGCCAACGTCAGCACAACGTTCAGACTGACTTTAAATATGGTGACACCGATCCACTATGGAAGAAAAATGCCAAAAAAAAAAAGATGTATGTATGTATCCTACACAAAAATCAAAATAAAAATGTTTTTCAAAAAATTTGCGCTATTTAACGGTTTATAGGCTTAATAATTGTTAAAACTGATACGAGAGATTCAGATTTATCCGGAAAGTCCCATCCGAAGGACGACGTGCTCAAGGCTTTCAACCTAAGTAGAAATTGACTTACCCAGGTTTATTTACATAACATACGTCTCATTATCGAGTACCTCACATTCGAAAAAGCCCTGGATCATTGCTTAATGTCCCATCCGAAGGCCGACGTGCTCAAAGTTATTTTTAGCTTCCCGATTAAAACATCTGACCTAAGTGCCTCAACTAGATTTCTAAGTGGCGATCCGGAGCTCGGTAGACTCCATTCTTGAAATGTCTCGCTTTTTAACGGTTTATAGATTTAATATTTGTTAAAACTGATAGAGAACGACCGGATTATCTGAATCCTACACAAAAATCAAAATAAAAATGTTTTTCAAAAAATTTGCGCTATTTAACGGTTTATAGGCTTAATAATTGTTAAAACTGATACGAGAGATTCAGATTTATCCGGAAAGTCCCATCCGAAGGACGACGTGCTCCAGGCTATTTTCAACCTAAGTGATATTTCACCTACCCAGGTTTATTTACATAACATACGTCTCATTATCGAGTACCTCACATTCGAAAAAGCCCTGGATCATCGCTTAAAGTCCCATCCGAAGGACGACGTGCTCAAAGTGTTTTTTAACTTCCCGATTGAAACATCTGACCTAAGTGCCTCAGCTAGATTTCTAAGTGGCGATCCTGAGCTCGGTAGACTCCATTCTTCAAATTTCTCGCTTTTTAACGGTTTATAGATTTAATATTTGTTAAAACTGATAGAGAACGACCGGATTATCTGAATCCTACACAAAAATCAAAATAAAAATGTTTTTCAAAAAATTTGCGCTATTTAACGGTTTATAGGCTTAATAATTGTTAAAACTGATACGAGAGATTCAGATTTATCCGGAAAGTCCCATCCGAAGGACGACGTGCTCCAGGCTATTTTCAACCTAAGTGATATTTCACCTACCCAGGTTTATTTACATAACATACGTCTCATTATCGAGTACCTCACATTCGAAAAAGCCCTGGATCATCGCTTAAAGTCCCATCCGAAGGACGACGTGCTCAAAGTGTTTTTTAACTTCCCGATTGAAACATCTGACCTAAGTGCCTCAGCTAGATTTCTAAGTGGCGATCCTGAGCTCGGTAGACTCCATTCTTCAAATTTCTCGCTTTTTAACGGTTTATAGATTTAATATTTGTTAAAACTGATAGAGAACGACCGGATTATCTGAATCCTACACAAAAATCAAAATAAAAATGTTTTTCAAAAAATTTGCGCTATTTAACGGTTTATAGGCTTAATAATTGTTAAAACTGATACGAGAGATTCGGATTTATCCGGAAAGTCCCATCCGAAGGACGACGTGCTCCAGGCTATTTTCAACCTAAGTGATATTTCACCTACCCAGGTTTATTTACATAACATACGTCTCATTATCGAGTACCTCACATTCGAAAAAGCCCTGGATCATCGCTTAAAGTCCCATCCAAGGACGACGTGCTCAAAGTGTTTTTTAACTTCCCGATTGAAACATCTGACCTAAGTGCCTCAGCTAGATTTCTAAGTGGCGATCCTGAGCTCGGTAGACTCCATTCTTCAAATTTCTCGCTTTTTAACGGTTTATAGATTTAATATTTGTTAAAACTGATAGAGAACGACCGGATTATCTGAATCCTACACAAAAATCAAAATAAAAATGTTTTTCAAAAAATTTGCGCTATTTAACGGTTTATAGGCTTAATAATTGTTAAAACTGATACGAGAGATTCAGATTTATTCGGAAAGTCCCATCCGAAGGACGACGTGCTCCAGGCTATTTTCAACCTAAGTGATATTTCACCTACCCAGGTTTATTTACATAACATACGTCTCATTATCGAGTACCTCACATTCGAAAAAGCCCTGGATCATCGCTTAAAGTCCCATCCGAAGGACGACGTGCTCAAAGTGTTTTTTAACTTCCCGATTGAAACATCTGACCTAAGTGCCTCAGCTAGATTTGTAAGTGGCGATCCTGAGCTCGGTAGACTCCATTCTTCAAATTTCTCGCTTTTTAACAGTTTATAGATTAAATATTTGTTAAAACTGATAGAGAACGACCGGATTATCTGAACCCCACACAAAAATCAAAATGAAAACGTTTTTCAAAAAATTCGCGCTATTTACCGGTTTATAGGCTTAATAATTGTTTAAACTGATACTACAGATTCAGATATATCCGGAAAGTCCCATCCGAAGGACGACGTGCTCAAGGCTTTCAACCTAAGTGGAAATTGACCTACCCAGGTTTATTTACGTAACATACGACGTGCTCAAAGTGTTTTTTAACTTCCCGATTGAAACATCTGACCTAAGTGCCTCAGCTAGATTTCTAAGTGGCGATCCTGAGCTCGGTAGACTCCATTCTTCAAATTTCTCGCTTTTTAACGGTTTATAGATTTAATATTTGTTAAAACTGATAGAGAACGACCGGATTATCTGAATCCTACACAAAAATCAAAATAAAAATGTTTTTCAAAAAATTTGCGCTATTTAACGGTTTATAGGCTTAATAATTGTTAAAACTGATACGAGAGATTCAGATTTATTCGGAAAGTCCCATCCGAAGGACGACGTGCTCCAGGCTATTTTCAACCTAAGTGATATTTCACCTACCCAGGTTTATTTACATAACATACGTCTCATTATCGAGTACCTCACATTCGAAAAAGCCCTGGATCATCGCTTAAAGTCCCATCCGAAGGACGACGTGCTCAAAGTGTTTTTTAACTTCCCGATTGAAACATCTGACCTAAGTGCCTCAGCTAGATTTGTAAGTGGCGATCCTGAGCTCGGTAGACTCCATTCTTCAAATTTCTCGCTTTTTAACAGTTTATAGATTAAATATTTGTTAAAACTGATAGAGAACGACCGGATTATCTGAACCCCACACAAAAATCAAAATGAAAACGTTTTTCAAAAAATTCGCGCTATTTACCGGTTTATAGGCTTAATAATTGTTTAAACTGATACTACAGATTCAGATATATCCGGAAAGTCCCATCCGAAGGACGACGTGCTCAAGGCTTTCAACCTAAGTGGAAATTGACCTACCCAGGTTTATTTACATAACATACGTCTCATTATCGAGTACCTCACATTCGAAAAAGCCCTGGATCATCGCTTAATGTCCCATCCGAAGGACGAAGTGCTCAATGTTATTTTTAACTTCCCGATTAAAACATCTGACCAAAGTGCCTCAGCTAGATTTCTAAGTGGCGATCCTGAGCTCGGTAGACTCCATTCTTCAAATTTCTTGCTTTTTAACGGTTTATAGATTTAATATTTGTTAACTGACAGAGCCATAGAGTGTGCTGGTTTCGGATTATGCCAACGTCAGCACAACGTTCAGACTGACTTTAAATATGGTGACACCGATCCACTATGGAAGAAAAATGCCAAAAAAAAAAAGATGTATGTATGTATCCTACACAAAAATCAAAATAAAAATGTTTTTCAAAAAATTTGCGCTATTTAACGGTTTATAGGCTTAATAATTGTTAAAACTGATACGAGAGATTCAGATTTATCCGGAAAGTCCCATCCGAAGGACGACGTGCTCAAGGCTTTCAACCTAAGTAGAAATTGACTTACCCAGGTTTATTTACATAACATACGTCTCATTATCGAGTACCTCACATTCGAAAAAGCCCTGGATCATTGCTTAATGTCCCATCCGAAGGCCGACGTGCTCAAAGTTATTTTTAGCTTCCCGATTAAAACATCTGACCTAAGTGCCTCAACTAGATTTCTAAGTGGCGATCCGGAGCTCGGTAGACTCCATTCTTGAAATGTCTCGCTTTTTAACGGTTTATAGATTTAATATTTGTTAAAACTGATAGAGAACGACCGGATTATCTGAATCCTACACAAAAATCAAAATAAAAATGTTTTTCAAAAAATTTGCGCTATTTAACGGTTTATAGGCTTAATAATTGTTAAAACTGATACGACAGAATCAGATATATCCGAAAAGTCCCATCCGACGGACGACGTGCTCAAGGCTATTTTCAACCTAAGTGAAATTTCACCTAACCAGGTTTATTTACATAACATACGTCTCATTATCGAGTACCTCACATTCGAAAAAGCCCTGGATCATCGCTTAAAGTCCCATCCGAAGGACGACGTGCTCAAAGTGTTTTTTAACTTCCCGATTGAAACATCTGACCTAAGTGCCTCAGCTAGATTTCTAAGTGGCGATCCTGAGCTCGGTAGACTCCATTCTTCAAATTTCTCGCTTTTTAACGGTTTATAGATTTAATATTTGTTAAAACTGATAGACAACGACCGGATTATCTGAATCCTACACAAAAATCAAAATAAAAATGTTTTTCAAAAAATTTGCGCTATTTAACGGTTTATAGGCTTAATAATTGTTAAAACTGATACGAGAGATTCAGATTTATCCGGAAAGTCCCATCCGAAGGACGACGTGCTCCAGGCTATTTTCAACCTAAGTGATATTTCACCTACCCAGGTTTATTTACATAACATACGTCTCATTATCGAGTACCTCACATTCGAAAAAGCCCTGGATCATCGCTTAAAGTCCCATCCGAAGGACGACGTGCTCAAAGTGTTTTTTAACTTCCCGATTGAAACATCTGACCTAAGTGCCTCAGCTAGATTTCTAAGTGGCGATCCTGAGCTCGGTAGACTCCATTCTTCAAATTTCTCGCTTTTTAACGGTTTATAGATTTAATATTTGTTAAAACTGATAGAGAACGACCGGATTATCTGAATCCTACACAAAAATCAAAATAAAAATGTTTTTCAAAAAATTTGCGCTATTTAACGGTTTATAGGCTTAATAATTGTTAAAACTGATACGAGAGATTCAGATTTATCCGGAAAGTCCCATCCGAAGGACGACGTGCTCCAGGCTATTTTCAGCCTAAGTGATATTTCACCTACCCAGGTTTATTTACATAACATACGTCTCATTATCGAGTACCTCACATTCGAAAAAGCCCTGGATCATCGCTTAAAGTCCCATCCGAAGGACGACGTGCTCAAAGTGTTTTTTAACTTCCCGATTGAAACATCTGACCTAAGTGCCTCAGCTAGATTTCTAAGTGGCGATCCTGAGCTCGGTAGACTCCATTCTTCAAATTTCTCGCTTTTTAACGGTTTAATATTTGTTAAAACTGATAGAGAACGACCGGATTATCTGAATCCTACACAAAAATCAAAATAAAAATGTTTTTCAAAAAATTTGCGCTATTTAACGGTTTATAGGCTTAATAATTGTTAAAACTGATACGAGAGATTCAGATTTATCCGGAAAGTCCCATCCGAAGGACCACGTGCTCCAGGCTATTTTCAACCTAAGTGATATTTCACCTACCCAGGTTTATTTACATAACATACGTCTCATTATCGAGTACCTCACATTCGAAAAAGCCCTGGATCATCGCTTAATGTCCCATCCGAAGGACGAAGTGCTCAAAGTTATTTTTAACTTCCCGATTAAAACATCTGACCAAAGTGCCTCAGCTAGATTTCTAAGTGGCGATCCTGAGCTCGGTAGACTCCATTCTTCAAATTTCTTGCTTTTTAACGGTTTATAGATTTAATATTTGTTAACTGACAGAGCCATAGAGTGTGCTGGTTTCGGATTATGCCAACGTCAGCACAACGTTCAGACTGACTTTAAATATGGTGACACCGATCCACTATGGAAGAAAAATGCCAAAAAAAAAAGATGTATGTATCCTACACAAAAATCAAAATAAAAATGTTTTTCAAAAAATTTGCGCTATTTAACGGTTTATAGGCTTAATAATTGTTAAAACTGATACGACAGATTCAGATTTATCCGAAGGACGACGTGCTCAAGGCTATTTTCAACCTAAGTGAAATTTCACCTACCCAGGCTTATTTACATAACATACGTCTCATTATCGAGTACCTCACATTCGAAAAAGTCCTGGAACATAGCTTAAAGTCCCATCCGAAGGACGACGTGCTCATAGTTATTTTTCACTTCCCGATTAAAACATCTGACCTAAGTGCCTCAGCTAGATTTCTAAGTGACGATCCTGAGCTCGGTAGACTCCATTCTTCAAATTTCTCGCTTTTTAACGGTTTATAGATTTAATATTTGTTAAAACTGATAGAGAACGACCGGATTATCTGAATCCTACACAAAAATCAAAATAAAAATGTTTTTCAAAAAATTTGCGCTATTTAACGGTTTATAGGCTTAATAATTGTTAAAACTGATACGAGAGATTCAGATTTATCCGGAAAGTCCCATCCGAAGGACGACGTGCTCCAGGCTATTTTCAACCTAAGTGATATTTCACCTACCCAGGTTTATTTACATAACATACGTCTCATTATCGAGTACCTCACATTCGAAAAAGTCCAGGAACATCGCTTAAAGTTCCATCCGAAGGACGACGTGCTCATAGTTATTTTTCACTTCCCGATTAAAACATCTGACCTAAGTGCCTCAGCTAGATTTCTAAGTGGCGATCCTGAGCTCGGTAGACTCCATTCTTCAAATTTCTCGCTTTTTAACGGTTTATAGATTTAATATTTGTTAAAACTGATAGACAACGACCGGATTATCTGAATCCTACACAAAAATCAAAATAAAAATGTTTTTCAAAAAATTTGCGCTATTTAACGGTTTATAGGCTTAATAATTGTTAAAACTGATACGAGAGATTCAGATTTATCCGGAAAGTCCCATCCGAAGGACGACGTGCTCCAGGCTATTTTCAACCTAAGTGATATTTCACCTACCCAGGTTTATTTACATAACATACGTCTCATTATCGAGTACCTCACATTCGAAAAAGCCCTGGATCATCGCTTAAAGTCCCATCCGAAGGACGACGTGCTCAAAGTGTTTTTTAACTTCCCGATTGAAACATCTGACCTAAGTGCCTCAGCTAGATTTCTAAGTGGCGATCCTGAGCTCGGTAGACTCCATTCTTCAAATTTCTCGCTTTTTAACGGTTTATAGATTTAATATTTGTTAAAACTGATAGAGAACGACCGGATTATCTGAATCCTACACAAAAATCAAAATAAAAATGTTTTTCAAAAAATTTGCGCTATTTAACGGTTTATAGGCTTAATAATTGTTAAAACTGATACGAGAGATTCAGATTTATCCGGAAAGTCCCATCCGAAGGACGACGTGCTCCAGGCTATTTTCAACCTAAGTGATATTTCACCTACCCAGGTTTATTTACATAACATACGTCTCATTATCGAGTACCTCACATTCGAAAAAGCCCTGGATCATCGCTTAAAGTCCCATCCGAAGGACGACGTGCTCAAAGTGTTTTCTTACTTCCCGATTGAAACATCTGACCTAAGTGCCTCAGCTAGATTTCTAAGTGGCGATCCTGAGCTCGGTAGACTCCATTCTTCAAATTTCTCGCTTTTTAACGGTTTATAGGTTTAATATTTGTTAAAACTGATAGAGAACGACCGGATTATCTGAATCCTACACAAAAATCAAAATAAAAATGTTTTTCAAAAAATTTGCGCTATTTAACGGTTTATAGGCTTAATAATTGTTAAAACTGATACGAGAGATTCAGATTTATCCGGAAAGTCCCATCCGAAGGACGACGTGCTCCAGGCTATTTTCAACCTAAGTGATATTTCACCTACCCAGGTTTATTTACATAACATACGTCTCATTATCGAGTACCTCACATTCGAAAAAGCCCTGGATCATCGCTTAATGTCCCATCCGAAGGACGAAGTGCTCAAAGTTATTTTTAACTTCCCGATTAAAACATCTGACCAAAGTGCCTCAGCTAGATTTCTAAGTGGCGATCCTGAGCTCGGTAGACTCCATTCTTCAAATTTCTTGCTTTTTAACGGTTTATAGATTTAATATTTGTTAACTGACAGAGCCATAGAGTGTGCTGGTTTCGGATTATGCCAACGTCAGCACAACGTTCAGACTGACTTTAAATATGGTGACACCGATCCACTATGGAAGAAAAATGCCAAAAAAAAAAAGATGTATGTATCCTACACAAAAATCAAAATAAAAATGTTTTTCAAAAAATTTGCGCTATTTAACGGTTTATAGGCTTAATAATTGTTAAAACTGATACGACAGATTCAGATTTATCCGAAGGACGACGTGCTCAAGGCTATTTTCAACCTAAGTGAAATTTCACCTACCCAGGCTTATTTACATAACATACGTCTCATTATCGAGTACCTCACATTCGAAAAAGTCCTGGAACATCGCTTAAAGTCCCATCCGAAGGACGACGTGCTCATAGTTATTTTTCACTTCCCGATTAAAACATCTGACCTAAGTGCCTCAGCTAGATTTCTAAGTGACGATCCTGAGCTCGGTAGACTCCATTCTTCAAATTTCTCGCTTTTTAACGGTTTATAGATTTAATATTTGTTAAAACTGATAGAGAACGACCGGATTATCTGAATCCTACACAAAAATCAAAATAAAAATGTTTTTCAAAAAATTTGCGCTATTTAACGGTTTATAGGCTTAATAATTGTTAAAACTGATACGAGAGATTCAGATTTATCCGGAAAGTCCCATCCGAAGGACGACGTGCTCCAGGCTATTTTCAACCTAAGTGATATTTCACCTACCCAGGTTTATTTACATAACATACGTCTCATTATCGAGTACCTCACATTCGAAAAAGCCCTGGATCATCGCTTAAAGTCCCATCCGAAGGACGACGTGCTCAAAGTGTTTTTTAACTTCCCGATTGAAACATCTGACCTAAGTGCCTCAGCTAGATTTGTAAGTGGCGATCCTGAGCTCGGTAGACTCCATTCTTCAAATTTCTCACTTTTTAACGGTTTATAGATTAAATATTTGTTAAAACTGATAGAGAACGACCGGATTATCTGAACCCCACACAAAAATCAAAATGAAAACGTTTTTCAAAAAATTCGCGCTATTTACCGGTTTATAGGCTTAATAATTGTTTAAACTGATACTACAGATTCAGATATATCCGGAAAGTCCCATCCGAAGGACGACGTGCTCCTGGCTTTCAACCTAAGTGGAAATTGACCTACCCAGGTTTATTTACATAACATACGTCTCATTATCGAGTACCTCACATTCGAAAAAGCCCTGGATCATCGCTTAATGTCCCATCCGAAGGACGAAGTGCTCAATGTTATTTTTAACTTCCCGATTAAAACATCTGACCAAAGTGCCTCAGCTAGATTTCTAAGTGGCGATCCTGAGCTCGGTAGACTCCATTCTTCAAATTTCTTGCTTTTTAACGGTTTATAGATTTAATATTTGTTAACTGACAGAGCCATAGAGTGTGCTGGTTTCGGATTATGCCAACGTCAGCACAACGTTCAGACTGACTTTAAATATGGTGACACCGATCCACTATGGAAGAAAAATGCCAAAAAAAAAAAGATGTATGTATGTATCCTACACAAAAATCAAAATAAAAATGTTTTTCAAAAAATTTGCGCTATTTAACGGTTTATAGGCTTAATAATTGTTAAAACTGATACGAGAGATTCAGATTTATCCGGAAAGTCCCATCCGAAGGACGACATGCTCAAGGCTATTTTCAACCTAAGTGACATTTCACCTACCCAGGTTTATTTACATAACATACGTCTCATTATCGAGTACCTCACATTCGAAAAAGCCCTGGATCATCGCTTAAAGTCCCATCCGAAGGACGACGTGCTCAAAGTGTTTTTTAACTTCCCGATTGAAACATCTGACCTAAGTGCCTCAGCTAGATTTCTAAGTGGCGATCCTGAGCTCGGTAGACTCCATTCTTCAAATTTCTCGCTTTTTAACGGTTTATAGATTTAATATTTGTTAAAACTGATAGACAACGACCGGATTATCTGAATCCTACACAAAAATCAAAATAAAAATGTTTTTCAAAAAATTTGCGCTATTTAACGGTTTATAGGCTTAATAATTGTTAAAACTGATACGAGAGATTCAGATTTATCCGGAAAGTCCCATCCGAAGGACGACGTGCTCCAGGCTATTTTCAACCTAAGTGATATTTCACCTACCCAGGTTTATTTACATAACATACGTCTCATTATCGAGTACCTCACATTCGAAAAAGCCCTGGATCATCGCTTAAAGTCCCATCCGAAGGACGACGTGCTCAAAGTGTTTTTTAACTTCCCGATTGAAACATCTGACCTAAGTGCCTCAGCTAGATTTCTAAGTGGCGATCCTGAGCTCGGTAGACTCCATTCTTCAAATTCTCGCTTTTTAACGGTTTATAGATTTAATATTTGTTAAAACTGATAGAGAACGACCGGATTATCTGAATCCTACACAAAAATCAAAATAAAAATGTTTTTCAAAAAATTTGCGCTATTTAACGGTTTATAGGCTTAATAATTGTTAAAACTGATACGAGAGATTCAGATTTATCCGGAAAGTCCGTTCCGAAGGACGACGTGCTCCAGGCTATTTTCAACCTAAGTGATATTTCACCTACCCAGGTTTATTTACATAACATACGTCTCATTATCGAGTACCTCACATTCGAAAAAGCCCTGGATCATCGCTTAAAGTCCCATCCGAAGGACGACGTGCTCAAAGTGTTTTTTAACTTCCCGATTGAAACATCTGACCTAAGTGCCTCAGCTAGATTTCTAAGTGGCGATCCTGAGCTCGGTAGACTCCATTCTTCAAATTTCTCGCTTTTTAACGGTTTATAGATTTAATATTTGTTAAAACTGATAGAGAACGACCGGATTATCTGAATCCTACACAAAAATCAAAATAAAAATGTTTTTCAAAAAATTTGCGCTATTTAACGGTTTATAGGCTTAATAATTGTTAAAACTGATACGAGAGATTCAGATTTATCCGGAAAGTCCCATCCGAAGGACGACGTGCTCCAGGCTATTTTCAACCTAAGTGATATTTCACCTACCCAGGTTTATTTACATAACATACGTCTCATTATCGAGTACCTCACATTCGAAAAAGCCCTGGATCATCGCTTAATGTCCCATCCGAAGGACGAAGTGCTCAAAGTTATTTTTAACTTCCCGATTAAAACATCTGACCAAAGTGCCTCAGCTAGATTTCTAAGTGGCGATCCTGAGCTCGGTAGACTCCATTCTTCAAATTTCTTGCTTTTTAACGGTTTATAGATTTAATATTTGTTAACTGACAGAGCCATAGAGTGTGCTGGTTTCGGATTATGCCAACGTCAGCACAACGTTCAGACTGACTTTAAATATGGTGACACCGATCCACTATGGAAGAAAAATGCCAAAAAAAAAAAGATGTATGTATCCTACACAAAAATCAAAATAAAAATGTTTTTCAAAAAATTTGCGCTATTTAACGGTTTATAGGCTTAATAATTGTTAAAACTGATACGACAGATTCAGATTTATCCGGAAAGTCCCATCCGAAGGACGACGTGCTCAAGGCTATTTTCAACCTAAGTGAAATTTCACCTACCCAGGCTTATTTACATAACATACGTCTCATTATCGAGTACCTCACATTCGAAAAAGTCCTGGAACATCGCTTAAAGTCCCATCCGAAGGACGACGTGCTCATAGTTATTTTTCACTTCCCGATTAAAACATCTGACCTAAGTGCCTCAGCTAGATTTCTAAGTGGCGATCCTGAGCTCGGTAGACTCCATTCTTCAAATTTCTCGCTTTTTAACGGTTTATAGATTAAATATTTGTTAAAACTGATAGAGAACGACCGGATTATCTGAATCCTACACAAAAATCAAAATAAAAATGTTTTTCAAAAAATTCACGCTATTGAACGGTTTATAGGCTTAATAATTGTTAAAACTGATACGACAGAATCAGATATATCCGAAAAGTCCCATCCGAAGGACGACGTGCTCAAGGCTTTCAACCTAAGTAGAAATTGACCTACCCAGGTTTATTTACATAACATACGTCTCATTATCGAGTACCTCACATTCGAAAAAGCCCTGGATCATTGCTTAATGTCCCATCCGAAGGACGAAGTGCTCAAAGTTATTTTCAGCTTCCCGATTAAAACATCGGACCTAAGTGCCTCAACTAGATTTCTAAGTGGCGATCCTGAGCTCGGTAGACTCCATTCTTGAAATTTCTCGCTTTTTAACGGTTTATAGATTTAATATTTGTTAAAACTGATAGAGAACGACCGGATTATCTGAATCCTACACAAAAATCAAAATAAAAATGTTTTCAAAAAATTTGCGCTATTTAACGGTTTATAGGCTTAATAATTGTTAAAACTGATACGACAGAATCAGATATATCCGAAAAGTCCCATCCGACGGACGACGTGCTCAAGGCTATTTTCAACCAAGTGAAATTTCACCTAACCAGGTTTATTTACATAACATACGTCTCATTATCGAGTACCTCACATTCGAAAAAGCCCTGGATCATCGCTTAAAGTCCCATCCGAAGGACGACGTGCTCAAAGTGTTTTTTAACTTCCCGATTGAAACATCTGACCTAAGTGCCTCAGCTAGATTTGTAATTGGCGATCCTGAGCTCGGTAGACTCCATTCTTCAAATTTCTCGCTTTTTAACGGTTTATAGATTAAATATTTGTTAAAACTGATAGAGAACGATCGGATTATCTGAACCCCACACAAAAATCAAAATGAAAACGTTTTTCAAAAAATTCGCGCTATTTACCCGTTTATAGGCTTAATAATTGTTTAAACTGATACTACAGATTCAGATATATCCGGAAAGTCCCATCCGAAGGACGACGTGCTCAAGGCTTTCAACCTAAGTGGAAATTGACCTACCCAGGTTTATTTACATAACATACGTCTCATTATCGAGTACCTCACATTCGAAAAAGCCCTGGATCATCGCTTAATGTCCCATCCGAAGGACGAAGTGCTCAATGTTATTTTTAACTTCCCGATTAAAACATCTGACCAAAGTGCCTCAGCTAGATTTCTATGTGGCGATCCTGAGCTCGGTAGACTCCATTCTTCAAATTTCTTGCTTTTTAACGGTTTATAGATTTAATATTTGTTAACTGACAGAGCCATAGAGTGTGCTGATTTCGGATTATGCCAACGTCAGCACAACGTTCAGACTGACTTTAAATATGGTGACACCGATCCACTATGGAAGAAAAATGCCAAAAAAAAAAAGATGTATGTATGTATCCTACACAAAAATCAAAATAAAAATGTTTTTCAAAAAATTTGCGCTATTTAACGGTTTATAGGCTTAATAATTGTTAAAACTGATACGACAGATTCAGATTTATCCGGAAAGTCCCATCCGAAGGACGACGTGCTCAAGGCTATTTTCAACCTAAGTGAAATTTCACCTACCCAGGCTTATTTACATAACATACGTCTCATTATCGAGTACCTCACATTCGAAAAAGTCCTGGAACATCGCTTAAAGTCCCATCCGAAGGACGACGTGCTCATAGTTATTTTTCACTTCCCGATTAAAACATCTGACCTAAGTGCCTCAGCTAGATTTCTAAGTGGCGACCTTGAGCTCGGTAGACTCCATTCTTCAAATTTCTCGCTTTTTAACGGTTTATAGATTAAATATTTGTTAAAACTGATACAGAACGACCGGATTATCTGAATCCTACACAAAAATAAAAATAAAAATGTTTTTCAAAAAATTTGCGCTATTTAACGATTTATAGGCTTAATAATTGTTAAAAGTGATACGACAGAATCAGATATATCCGAAATGTCCCATCCGACGGACGACGTGCTCAAGGCTATTTTCAACCTAAGTGAAATTTCACCTAACCAGGTTTATTTACATAACATACGTCTCATTATCGAGTACCTCACATTCGAAAAAGCCCTGGATCATCGCTTAAAGTCCCATCCGAAGGACGACGTGCTCAAAGTTATTTTCAGCTTCCCGATTAAAACATCGGACCTAAGTGCCTCAACTAGATTTCTAAGTGGCGATCCTGAGCCCGGTAGACTCCATTCTTGAAATTTCTCGCTTTTTAACGGTTTATAGATTTAATATTTGTTAAAACTGATAGAGAACGACCGGATTATCTGAATCCTACACAAAAACCAAAAAAAAAATGTTTTTCAAAAAAGTTGCGCTATTTAACGGTTTATAGGCTTAATAATTGTTAAAACTGATACGACAGAATCAGATATATCCGAAAAGTCCCATCCGACGGACGACGTGCTCAAGGCTATTTTCAACCTAAGTGAAATTTCACCTAACCAGGTTTATTTACATAACATACGTCTCATTATCGAGTACCTCACATTCGAAAAACCCCTGGATCATCGCTTAAAGTCCCATCCGAAGGACGACGTGCTCAAAGTGTTTTTTAACTTCCCGATTGAAACATCTGACCTAAGTGCCTCAGCTAGATTTGTAAGTGGCGATCCTGAGCTCGGTAGACTCCATTCTTCAAATTTCTCGCATTTTAACGGTTTATAGATTAAATATTTGTTAAAACTGATAGAGAACGATCGGATTATCTGAACCCCACACAAAAATCAAAATGAAAACGTTTTTCAAAAAATTCGTGCTATTTACCGGTTTATAGGCTTAATAATTGTTAAAACTGATACTACAGATTCAGATATATCCGGAAAGTCCCATCCGAAGGACGACGTGCTCAAGGCTTTCAACCTAAGTGGAAATTGACCTACCCAGGTTTATTTACATAACATACGTCTCATTATCGAGTACCTCACATTCGAAAAAGCCCTGGATCATCGCTTAATGTCCCATCCGAAGGACGAAGTGCTCAAAGTTATTTTTAACTTCCCGATTAAAACATCTGACCAAAGTGCCTCAGCTAGATTTCTAAGTGGCGATCCTGAGCTCGGTAGACTCCATTCTTCAAATTTCTTGCTTTTTAACGGTTCATAGATTTAATATTTGTTAACTGATAGAGCCATAGAGTGTGCTGGTTTCGGATTATGCCAACGTCAGCACAACGTTCAGACTGACTTTAAATATGGTGACACCGATCCACTATGGAAGAAAAATGCCAAAAAAAAAAAGATGTATGTATGTATCCTACACAAAAATCAAAATAAAAATGTTTTTCAAAAAATTTGCGCTATTTAACGGTTTATAGGCTTAATAATTGTTAAAACTGATACGACAGATTCACATTTATCCGGAAAGTCCCATCCGAAGGACGACGTGCTCAAGGCTATTTTCAACCTAAGTGAAATTTCACCTACCCAGGCTTATTTACATAACATACGTCTCATTATCGAGTACCTCACATTCGAAAAAGTCCTGGAACATCGCTTAAAGTCCCATCCGAAGGACGACGTGCTCATAGTTATTTTTCACTTCCCGATTAAAACATCTGACCTAAGTGCCTCAGCTAGATTTCTAAGTGGCGATCCTGAGCTCGGTAGACTCCATTCTTCAAATTTCTCGCTTTTTAACGGTTTATAGAGTAAATATTTGTTAAAACTGATAGAGAACGACCGGATTATCTGAATCCTACACAAAAATCAAAATAAAAATGTTTTTCAAAAAATTTGCGCTATTTAACGGTTTATAGGCTTAATAATTGTTAAAACTGATACGACAGAATCAGATATATCCGAAAAGTCCCATCCGACGGACGACGTGCTCAAGGCTATTTTCAACCTAAGTGAAATTTCACCTAACCAGGTTTATTTACATAACATACGTCTCATTATCGAGTACCTCACATTCGAAAAAGCCCTGGATCATCGCTTAAAGTCCCATCCGAAGGACGACGTGCTCAAAGTGTTTTTTAACTTCCCGATTGAAACATCTGACCTAAGTGCCTCAGCTAGATTTCTAAGTGGCGATCCTGAGCTCGGTAGACTCCATTCTTCAAATTTCTCGCTTTTTAACGGTTTATAGATTAAATATTTGTTAAAACTGATAGAGAACGACCGGATTATCTGAATCCTACACAAAAATAAAAATAAAAATGTTTTTCAAAAAATTTGCGCTATTTAACGATTTATAGGCTTAATAATTGTTAAAAGTGATACGACAGAATCAGATATATCCGAAAAGTCCCATCCGACGGACGACGTGCTCAAGGCTATTTTCAACCTAAGTGAAATTTCACCTAACCAGGTTTATTTACATAACATACGTCTCATTATCGAGTACCTCACATTCGAAAAAGCCCTGGATCATCGCTTAAAGTCCCATCCGAAGGACGACGTGCTCAAAGTGTTTTTTAACTTCCCGATTGAAACATCTGACCTAAGTGCCTCAGCTAGATTTCTAAGTGGCGATCCTGAGCTCGGTAGACTCCATTCTTCAAATTTCTCGCTTTTTAACGGTTTATAGATTTAATATTTGTTAAAACTGATAGAGAACGACCGGATTATCTGAATCCTACCCAAAAATCAAAATAAAAATGTTTTTCAAAAAATTCACGCTATTTAACGGTTTATAGGCTTAATAATTGTTAAAACTGATACGACAGAATCAGATATATCCGAAAAGTCCCATCCGAAGGACGACGTGCTCAAGGCTTTCAACCTAAGTAGAAATTGACCTACCCAGGTTTATTTACATAACATACGTCTCATTATCGAGTACCTCACATTCGAAAAAGCCCTGGATCATTGCTTAATGTCCCATCCGAAGGACGAAGTGCTCAAAGTTATTTTCAGCTTCCCGATTAAAACATCGGACCTAAGTGCCTCAACTAGATTTCTAAGTGGCGATCCTGAGCCCGGTAGACTCCATTCTTGAAATTTCTCGCTTTTTAACGGTTTATAGGTTTAATATTTGTTAAAACTGATAGAGAACGACCGGATTATCTGAATCCTACACAAAAATCAAAATAAAAATGTTTTTCAAAAAATTTGCGCTATTTAACGGTTTATAGGCTTAATAATTGTTAAAACTGATACTACAGATTCAGATATATCCGGAAAGTCCCATCCGAAGGACGACGTGCTCAAGGCTTTCAACCTAAGTGGAAATTGACCTACCCAGGTTTATTTACATAACATACGTCTCATTATCGAGTACCTCACATTCGAAAAAGCCCTGGATCATCGCTTAATGTCCCATCCGAAGGACGAAGTGCTCAAAGTTATTTTTAACTTCCCGATTAAAACATCTGACCAAAGTGCCTCAGCTAGATTTCTAAGTGGCGATCCTGAGCTCGGTAGACTCTATTCTTCAAATTTCTTGCTTTTTAACGGTTTATAGATTTAATATTTGTTAACTGACAGAGCCATAGAGTGTGCTGGTTTCGGATTATGCCAACGTCAGCACAACGTTCAGACTGACTTTAAATATGGTGACACCGATCCACTATGGAAGAAAAATGCCAAAAAAAAAAAGATGTATGTATGTATCCTACACAAAAATCAAAATAAAAATGTTTTTCAAAAAATTTGCGCTATTTCACGGTTTATAGGCTTAATAATTGTTAAAACTGAAACGACAGATTCAGATTTATCCGGAAAGTCCCATCCGAAGGACGACGTGCTCAAGGCTATTTTCAACCTAAGTGAAATTTCACCTACCCAGGCTTATTTACATAACATACGTCTCATTATCGAGTACCTCACATTCGAAAAAGTCCTGGAACATCGCTTAAAGTCCCATCCGAAGGACGACGTGCTCATAGTTATTTTTCAGTTCCCGATTAAAACATCTGACCTAAGTGCCTCAGCTAGATTTCTAAGTGGCGATCCTGAGCTCGGTAGACTCCATTCTTCAAATTTCTCGCTTTTTAACGGTTTATAGATTAAATATTTGTTAAAACTGATAGAGAACGACCGGATTATCTGAATCCTACACAAAAATCAAAATAAAAATGTTTTTCAAAAAATTTGCCCTTTTTAACGGTTTATAGGCTTAATAATTGTTAAAACTGATACGACAGAATCAGATATATCCGAAAAGTCCCATCCGACGGACGACGTGCTCAAGGCTATTTTCAACCTAAGTGAAATTTCACCTAACCAGGTTTATTTACATAACATACGTCTCATTATCGAGTACCTCACATTCGAAAAAGCCCTGGATCATCGCTTAAAGTCCCATCCGAAGGACGACGTGCTCAAAGTGTTTTTTAACTTCCCGATTGAAACATCTGACCTAAGTGCCTCAGCTAGATTTCTAAGTGGCGATCCTGAGCTCGGTAGACTCCATTCTTCAAATGTCTCGCTTTTTAACGGTTTATAGATTTAATATTTGTTAAAACTGATAGACAACGACCGGATTATCTGAATCCTACACAAAAATCAAAATAAAAATGTTTTTCAAAAGATTTGCGCTATTTAACGGTTTATAGGCTTAATAATTGTTAAAACTGATACGAGAGATTCAGATTTATCCGGAAAGTCCCATCCGAAGGACGACGTGCTCCAGGCTATTTTCAACCTAAGTGATATTTCACCTACCCAGGTTTATTTACATAACATACGTCTCATTATCGAGTACCTCACATTCGAAAAAGCCCTGGATCATCGCTTAAAGTCCCATCCGAAGGACGACGTGCTCAAAGTGTTTTTTAACTTCCCGATTAAAACATCTGACCTAAGTGCCTCAGCTATATTTCTAAGTGGCGATCCTGAGCTCGGTAGACTCCATTCTTCAAATTTCTCGCTTTTTAACAGTTTATAGATTTAATATTTGTTAAAACTGATAGAGAACGACCGGATTATCTGAATCCTACACAAAAATCAAAATAAAAATGTTTTTCAAAAATTTTGCGCTATTTAACGGTTTATAGGCTTAATAATTGTTAAAACTGATACGAGAGATTCAGATTTATCCGGAAAGTCCCATCCGAAGGACGACGTGCTCCAGGCTATTTTCAACCTAAGTGATATTTCACCTACCCAGGTTTATTTACATAACATACGTCTCATTATCGAGTACCTCACATTCGAAAAAGCCCTGGATCATCGCTTAATGTCCCATCCGAAGGACGAAGTGCTCAAAGTTATTTTTAACTTCCCGATTAAAACATCTGACCAAAGTGCCTCAGCTAGATTTCTAAGTGGCGATCCTGAGCTCGGTAGACTCCATTCTTCAAATGTCTCGCTTTTTAACGGTTTATAGATTTAATATTTGTTAAAACTGATAGACAACGACCGGATTATCTGAATCCTACACAAAAATCAAAATAAAAATGTTTTTCAAAAATTTTGCGCTTTTTAACGGTTTATAGGCCTAATAATTGTTAAAACTGATACGAGAGATTCAGATTTATCCGGAAAGTCCCATCCGAAGGACGACGTGCTCCAGGCTATTTTCAACCTAAGTGATATTTCACCTACCCAGGTTTATTTACATAACATACGTCTCATTATCGAGTACCTCACATTCGAAAAAGCCCTGGATCATCGCTTAAAGTCCCATCCGAAGGACGACGTGCTCAAAGTGTTTTTTAACTTCCCGATTGAAACATCTGACCTAAGTGCCTCAGCTAGATTTCTAAGTGGCGATCCTGAGCTCGGTAGACTCCATTCTTCAAATTTCTCGCTTTTTAACGGTTTATAGATTTAATATTTGTTAAAACTGATAGAGAACGACCGGATTATCTGAATCCTACACAAAAATCAAAATAAAAATGTTTTTCAAAAAATTTGCGCTATTTAACGGTTTATAGGCTTAATAATTGTTAAAACTGATACGAGAGATTCAGATTTATCCGGAAAGTCCCATCCGAAGGACGACGTGCTCCAGGCTATTTTCAACCTAAGTGATATTTCACCTACCCAGGTTTATTTACATAACATACGTCTCATTATCGAGTACCTCACATTCGAAAAAGCCCTGGATCATCGCTTAAAGTCCCATCCGAAGGACGAAGTGCTCAAAGTTATTTTTAACTTCCCGATTAAAACATCTGACCAAAGTGCCTCAGCTAGATTTCTAAGTGGCGATCCTGAGCTCGGTAGACTCCATTCTTCAAATTTCTTGCTTTTTAACGGTTTATAGATTTAATATTTGTTAACTGACAGAGCCATAGAGTGTGCTGGTTTCGGATTATGCCAACGTCAGCACAACGTTCAGACTGACTTTAAATATGGTGACACCGAGCCACTATGGAAGAAAAATGCCAAAAAAAAAAAGATGTATGTATGTATCCTACACAAAAATCAAAATAAAAATGTTTTTCAAAAAATTTGCGCTATTTAACGGTTTATAGGCTTAATAATTGTTAAAACTGATACGACAGATTCAGATTTATCCGGAAAGTCCCATCCGAAGGACGACGTGCTCAAGGCTATTTTCAACCTAAGTGAAATTTCACCTACCCAGGCTTATTTACATAACATACGTCTCATTATCGAGTACCTCACATTCGAAAAAGCCCTGGATCATCGCTTAATGTCCCATCCGAAGGACGAAGTGCTCAAAGTTATTTTTAACTTCCCGATTAAAACATCTGACCAAAGTGCCTCAGCTAGATTTCTAAGTGGCGATCCTGAGCTCGGTAGACTCCATTCTTCAAATTTCTTGCTTTTTAACGGTTTATAGATTTAATATTTGTTAACTGACAGAGCCATAGAGTGTGCTGGTTTCGGATTATGCCAACGTCAGCACAACGTTCAGACTGACTTTAAATATGGTGACACCGAGCCACTATGGAAGAAAAATGCCAAAAAAAAAAAGATGTATGTATGTATCCTACACAAAAATCAAAATAAAAATGTTTTTCAAAAAATTTGCGCTATTTAACGGTTTATAGGCTTAATAATTGTTAAAACTGATACGACAGATTCAGATTTATCCGGAAAGTCCCATCCGAAGGACGACGTGCTCAAGGCTATTTTCAACCTAAGTGAAATTTCACCTACCCAGGCTTATTTACATAACATACGTCTCATTATCGAGTACCTCACATTCGAAAAAGCCCTGGATCATCGCTTAATGTCCCATCCGAAGGACGAAGTGCTCAAAGTTATTTTTAACTTCCCGATTAAAACATCTGACCAAAGTGCCTCAACTAGATTTCTAAGTGGCGATCCTGAGCTCGGTAGACTCCATTCTTCAAATTTCTCGCTTTTTAACGGTTTATAGATTAAATATTTGTTAAAACTGATAGAGAACGACCGGATTATCTGAATTCTACACAAAAATCAAAATAAAAATGTTTTTCAAAAAATTCACGCTATTTAACGGTTTATAGGCTTAATAATTGTTAAAACTGATACGACAGAATCAGATATATCCGAAAAGTCCCATCCGAAGGACGACGTGCTCAAGGCTTTCAACCTAAGTAGAAATTGACCTACCCAGGTTTATTTACATAACATACGTCTCATTATCGAGTACCTCACATTCGAAAAAGCCCTGGATCATTGCTTAATGTCCCATCCGAAGGACGAAGTGCTCTAAGTTATTTTCAGCTTCCCGATTAAAACATCGGACCTAAGTGCCTCAACTAGATTTCTAAGTGGCGATCCTGAGCTCGGTAGACTCCATTCTTGAAATTTCTCGCTTTTTAACGGTTTATAGATTTAATATTTGTTAAAACTGATAGACAACGACCGGATTATCTGAATCCTACACAAAAATCAAAATAAAAATGTTTTTCAAAAAATTTGCGCTATTTAACGGTTTATAGGCTTAATAATTGTTAAAACTGATACGACAGAATCAGATATATCCGAAAAGTCCCATCCGACGGACGACGTGCTCAAGGCTATTTTCAACCTAAGTGAAATTTCACCTAACCAGGTTTATTTACATAACATACGTCTCATTATCGAGTACCTCACATTCGAAAAAGCCCTGGATCATCGCTTAAAGTCCCATCCGAAGGACGACGTGCTCAAAGTGTTTTTTAACTTCCCGATTGAAACATCTGACCTAAGTGCCTCAGCTAGATTTCTAAGTGGCGATCCTGAGCTCGGTAGACTCCATTCTTCAAATTTCTCGCTTTTTAACGGTTTATAGATTTAATATTTGTTAAAACTGATAGAGAACTACCGGATTATCTGAATCCTACACAAAAATCAAAATAAAAATGTTTTTCAAAAAATATGCGCTATTTAACGGTTTATAGGCTTAATAATTGTTAAAACTGATACGAGAGATTCAGATTTATCCAGAAAGTCCCATCCGAAGGACGACGTGCTCAAGGCTATCTTCAACCTAAGTGATATTTCACCTACCCAGGTTTATTTACATAACATGCGTCTCATTATCGAGTACCTCACATTCGAAAAAGCCCTGGATCATCGCTTAAAGTCCCATCCGAAGGACGACGTGCTCAAAGTGTTTTTTAACTTCCCGATTGAAACATCTGACCTAAGTGCCTCAGCTAGATTTGTAAGTGGCGATCCTGAGCTCGGTAGACTCCATTCTTCAAATTTCTCGCTTTTTAACGGTTTATAGATTTAATATTTGTTAAAACTGATAGAGAACTACCGGATTATCTGAATCCTACACAAAAATCAAAATAAAAATGTTTTTAAAAAAATATGCGCTATTTAACGGTTTATAGGCTTAATAATTGTTAAAACTGATACGAGAGATTCAGATTTATCCGGAAAGTCCCATCCGAAGGACGACGTGCTCAAGGCTATTTTCAACCTAAGTGATATTTCACCTACCCAGGTTTATTTACATAACATGCGTCTCATTATCGAGTACCTCACATTCGAAAAAGCCCTGGATCATCGCTTAAAGTCCCATCCGAAGGACGACGTGCTCAAAGTGTTTTTTAACTTCCCGATTGAAACATCTGACCTAAGTGCCTCAGCTAGATTTCTAAGTGGCGATCCTGAGCCCGGTAGACTCCATTCTTCAAATTTCTCGCTTTTTAACGGTTTATAGATTTAATATTTGTTAAAACTGATAGAGAACGACCGGATTATCTGAACCCCACACAAAAATCAAAATGAAAACGTTTTTCAAAAAATTCGCGCTATTTACCGGTTTATAGGCTTAATAATTGTTAAAACTGATACTACAGATTCAGATATATCCGGAAAGTCCCATCCGAAGGACGACGTGCTCAAGGCTTTCAACCTAAGTGGAAATTGACCTACCCAGGTTTATTTACATAACATACGTCTCATTATCGAGTACCTCACATTCGAAAAAGCCCTGGATCATCGCTTAATGTCCCATCCGAAGGACGAAGCGCTCAAAGTTATTTTTAACTTCCTGATTAAAACATCTGACCAAAGTGCCTCAGCTAGATTTCTAAGTGGCGATCCTGAGCTCGGTAGACTCCATTCTTCAAATTTCTTGCTTTTTAACGGTTTATAGTTTTAATATTTGTTAACTGACAGAGCCATAGAGTGTGCTGGTTTCGGATTATGCCAACGTCAGCACAACGTTCAGACTGACTTTAAATATGGTGACACCGATCCACTATGGAAGAAAAATGCCAAAAAAAAAAAGATGTATGTATAGATATGAACACAAATTAAAACTTGTGTACATTGTGATATAATCTATATTAATAAAGCTGAAACGGGGTTTGTTTGTATGTTTGTTCCAGCATCACGCCCAAACGGCTGGACGCATCTTCATGAAACTTCACATGTAGCATTCTTTTGAGCCCGATTGAATAATAGGCTATGTGGCGTCCCAAAATTTTGAACGGTAGGGGGGGTCGTAAGGGGGGCCTAAGTATATAAATAGTCCTACCTCATTAACGGTTGGTCGGATTGTCACGAAATTTCACATGTAGTATTCTTAAAGGCCAATATGAAAAATATTGTGTGTGGCGTCCCAAAATTTTAAATGGAAGGGGGGGTTGTGGGCGTAGGCCTAAATATAAATATAGTGATAGATCTTTAACGGATGATCAGATTGTCATGAAATTTCACATGTACTATTCTTAAAGGCCCAATTGAAAAATATTGTGTGTGGCGTCCCAAAGTTTTAAATGGGAGGGGGGGTTGAGGGGAGGGGCTAAGTATAAATATAGAGCTAGCTCATTAACGGTTGATCGTATTGTCACGAAATTTCCCATGTAGTATTCCTGAAGGCCAAATAGAAAAATAAGGTGTGTGGCGTCCCAAAGTTTTGAACGGGTGGGGGGTTTGGGGGGGGGGGGGGGGGGGGGGGCTAAATATAAATATAGAGCTAGCTCATTAACGGTTGATCGTATTGTCACGAAATTTCCCATGTAGTATTCCTGAAGGCCAAATAGAAAAATAAGAATTGTGGTGTCCCAAAGTTTTGAACGGGTGGGGGGGTTGAGGGGGGGGGGGGCTAAGTATAAATATAGAGCTAGCTCATTAACGGTTGATCGTATTGTCACGAAATTTCCCATGTAGTATTCCTGAAGGCCAAATAAAGAAATAAGGTGTGTGGCGTCCCAAAGTTTTGAACGGGAGGGGGGGTTGAGGGGGGCCTAAGTATAAATATAGAGCTAGCTCATTAACGGATGGTCGCATTGTCACGAAGTTTCACATGTAGTAAAAAAAAAAGGTGTGTGGCGACCCAAAGTTTTGAACGGGAGGGGGGGTTGTGGGGGGGGGGGGGGGGGCTAAGTATAAATATAGTGGTAGCTCATTAACGGGTGGTCGTATTGTCATGGAATTTCACATGTAGTATTCTTAAAGCCAATATAGGGTGTATAAGTCACAAAATTTTGAACGGGAGGATGGATTGATGGGGGCCTAAGTATAAGTATAGTGATAAGTCATTAACGGATGATCGGATTGTCACGAAATTTCACATGTAGTATTCATAAAGGCCAAATAGAAAAATAGGGTGTTTGACATCAAAAAATTGTGAACGGGAAGGGGGTTATGGGGGTAGGCCTAAATTTGAAGATAGTGATAGGTCATTAACGGATGATTGGATTGTCATGGAATTTCTTGATGGCCAAATAGGAAAATACACTATGTGACATCTTAAAAATTTGGAGGGGGGGGGGGGGGGGGGGCTAAGCATAAAAATAATGCTGAATGATTAAAGGGCAATCGGATTGTCATGAATTTCACATGTAGTAGTTAGTAACTATGTATTCGCTGTGGGGTTCACTGTTGCAAACATTTACTAGCTGTGATGCCCAGCGTTCCTAACTATGTAGTATCTATGGGGTCCGCTGTTCCAAAACACTTACTAGCTGTGTTGCCCAGCGTTCCGAACTTCTTACTAGCTGTGGGGTCCGCTGTTGCAAGGCACATACTAGATGTGGTGCCCAGGGTTCCTAACTTCGTACTAGCTATGGTGTCCGCTGTTGCAAGGCACAAACTAGATGTGGTGCTCAGCGTTCCTAACTTCGTACTAGCTGTGGGGTCCGCTGTTGCAAGGCACATACTAGATGTGGTGCTCAGCGTTCCTAACTTCATACTAGCTGTGGGGTCCGCTGTTGCAAGGCGCTTACTAGCTGTGTTGCCCAGCGTTCCTAACTTCGTACTAGCTGTGGTGTCCGCTGTTGCAAGGCACATACTAGATGTGGTGCCCAGGGTTCCTAACTTCGTACTAGCTGTGGGGTCCGCTGTTACAAAACACTTACTAGCTGTGTTGCCCAGCGTTCCTAACTTCGTACTAGCTGTGGTGTCCGCTGTTGCAAGGCACATACTAGATGTGGTGCCCAGGGTTCCTAACTTCGTACTAGCTGTGGGGTCCGCTGTTACAAAACCCTTACTAGCTGTGTTGCCCAGCGTTCCTAACTTCGTACTAGCTGTGGTGTCCGCTGTTGCAAGGCACAAACTAGATGTGGAGCTCAGCGTTCCTAACTTCATACTAGCTGTGGGGTCCGCTGTTGCAAGGCACAAACTAGATGTGGTGCCCAGGGTTCTTAACTTCGTACTAGCTGTGGTGTCCGCTGTTGCAAGGCACATACTAGATGTGGTGCCCAGGGTTCCTAACTTCGTACTAGCTGTGGTGATCGCTGTTGCAAGGCACAAACTAGAATGTGGTACTCAGCGTTCCTAACTTCGTACTACCTGTGAGGTCCGCTGTTGCAAGGCTCATACTCGCTGTGTTGCCCAGCGTTCCGAACTTCGTACTAGCTGTGGGGTCCGCTGTTGCAAGGCACATACTAGATGTGGTGCCCAGGGTTCCTAACTTCGTACTAGCTGTGGTGTCCGCTGTTGCAAGGCACATACTAGATGTGGTGCTCAGCGTTCCGAACTTCGTACTAGCTGTGGGGTCCGCTGTTGCAAGGCACAAACTAGATGTGGTGCTCAGCGTTCCGAACTTCGTACTACCTGTGGGGTCCGCTGTTGCAAGGCACAAACTAGATGTGGTGCTCAGCGTTCCGAACTTCGTACTAGCTGTGGGGTCCGCTGTTGCAAGGCACATACTAGATGTGGTGCCCAGGGTTCCTAACTTCGTACTAGCTGTGGTGTCCGCTGTTGCAAATTAATACAGCTATGTTGGTAGATAGGCAGCATCCAGAAACGAAGATGGTCAACCGAAGAAAGATTCAGATGTATCGGGAAAGTCCCATCCGAAGGACGGCGTGCTCAAAGTTATTTTTATCTTCCCGATTAAAACATCTGACCTAAGTGACTTGGCTAGATTTCTAAATGGCGATCCTGAGCTCGGTAAACTCCATTCTTCAAATTTCTCGCTTTTAAACGGTTTTTAGTATTAATATTTGTTAAAACTGATATACAGATTCAGATGTATCGGGGAAGTCCCATCCGAAGGACGACGTGCTCAAATTTATTTTTAACCTAAGTGAAATTTCAGCTACCCAGGTTTAGATACGTAACATACGACTCATTATCGAGTACCTGACATACGAAAAAGCCCTCGATCATAGCTTAGAGTCCAAACCGAAGGACGACGTGCTCAAGTTATTTTTAACGTAAATGAAATTTCAACTACCCAGGTTTAGATACGTAACATACGACTCATTATCGAGTACCCGACATACGAAAAGGCCCTCGATCATAGCTTAAAGTCCAAACCGAAGGACGACGTGCTCAAATTTATTTTTATCTTCCCGATTAAAACATCTGACCTAAGTGACTTGGCTAGATTTCGAAATGGCGATCCTGAGCTCGGTAAACTCCATTCTTCAAATTTCTCGCTTTTAAACGGTTTTTAGTTTTAATATTTGTTAAAACTGATGAACAACCGGGATATCTGAATCCTACACAAAAATTGAAATAAAAATGTTTTTCGTGCTAAATACCATTCTTCAAATTTCCTGCTTTTTAACGGTTTATAGATTTAATATTTGTTAAAACTGATAGACAGATTTAGATATATCGGGAAAGTCCTATCCGAAGGACTACGTGCTCAAGGTTTTTTGAACCTAAGTGAAATTTTAGCTACCTAGGTTTAGTTACATAACATAGGACTCATTATCGAGCACCTGACATACAAAAAGGCCCTCGATCATAGCCTAAAGTCTAATCCGAAGGACGACGTGCTCAAATTTATTTTTATCTTCCCGAATAAAATATCTGACCTAAGTGCCTTGGCTAGATTTCTAAATGGCGATCCTGAGCTCGATAGACTCCATATGTATGATAAAATAAGTTACCGTTTGGTTTCTACTAACATTATCAAGGAAGAAATGTGGAATATAAGTGGGCTTTGGAGATGGTAGTAGGAAGTTGGCAGGAGTGTTGGGTGATGTCACCTACCCTATGTTGAGCGGAACGTTTAAGTCTATATTAATAAAGCTGAAACGGGGTTTGTGTGTTTGTATGTTTGTTCCAGCATCACGCCCATACAGCTGGACGGATTTTTATGAAACTTCACATGTAGCATTCTTTTGAGCCCGATTGAATAATAGGCTATGTCGCGTCCCAAAATTTTGATCGGGAGGGGGGGTAGTAAGGGGGGCCTAAGTATATAAATAGTGCTAACTCATTAACTAATGGTCGAATTGTCATGAAATTTCACATGTAGTATTTTTAAAAGCCAAAAAGGAAAAAAAGGTGTGTGGCGTCCCAAAGTTTTGAACGGGAGGGGGGTTGTGGGGTAGGCGTAAATTTGAAGATAGTGATAGATCATTTACGGATGATCGGATTGTCATGGAATTTTTTATGTAGTATTCTTGATGGCCAAATAGAAAAATACACTATGTGACATCTTCAAAAAGTTAACAGGGGGGGGGGGGGGGGGGGGGGGAGCAAAGCATAAAAAAATGCTGATTGATTAAAGGGTAATCGGATTGTCATGAATTTCACATGTAGTAGTAACTATGTATTCGCTGTGGTGCCCAGCGTTCCTAACTACGTACTAAATGTGGTGTTCGCCGTCGCAAGGCACATACTAGCTGTGGTGCCCAGCGTTCCTAACTACGTACTAGATGTGGGGTCCGCCGTCAGCGTTCCTAACTTCTTACTAGCTGTGGTGCCCAGCGATGCTAAGTATTCACTAGCTGGGGTTTCCGCCGTTGAAAGGCGCATACTAGCTGTGGTGCCTAGGGGTCTTAAAAACTTACTAGCGTTACTATAGTTGAAGGACTATAAGCCTTATTCCGTATGAATAATCGAAAATTATAACATCATGAATGTGGTGTCGAAGGATTGAATAGACTTACAGGAGATATTGAGAGAAAATTCAAAGTTCTCCGGGCAACGCCGGGTATTACTGCTAGTCTATATTAATAAAGCTGAAACGGGGTTTGTTTGTTTGTTTGTATGTTTGTTCCAGCATCACGCCCAAACGGCTGGACGGATATTCATGAAACTTCCCATGTAGCATCCTTTCAAGACCGATTGAATAATAGGCTATGTGGCGTCCCAGAATTTTGAACGGTAGGGAGGGTTGTAAGGGGGGCCTAAGTATATAAATAGTCCTACCTCATTACGGTTGGTCGGATTGTCACGAAATTTCACATGTAGTATTCTTAAAGACCAAATAGAAATATGAGGTGTGTGGCGTACCAAAATTTTGAACGGGAGGGGGGGGGGGTTGTGGGGGGGCCTAAGTATAAATATAGAGCAAACTCTTTAACGGTTGGTCGGATTGTCACGAAATTTCACATGTAGTATTTTTAAAAGCCAAAAAGGAAAAAAAGGTGTGTGGCGTCCCAAAGTTTTGAACGGGAGGGGGGTTGTGGGGTAGGCGTAAATTTGAAGATAGTGATAGATCATTTACGGATGATCGGATTGTCATGGAATTTTTTATGTAGTATTCTTGATGGCCAAATAGAAAAATACACTATGTGACATCTTCAAAAAGTTAACAGGGGGGGGGGGGGGGGGGAGCAAAGCATAAAAAAATGCTGATTGATTAAAGGGTAATCGGATTGTCATGAATTTCACATGTAGTAGTAACTATGTATTCGCTGTGGTGCCCAGCGTTCCTAACTACGTACTAAATGTGGTGTTCGCCGTCGCAAGGCACATACTAGCTGTGGTGCCCAGCGTTCCTAACTACGTACTAGATGTGGGGTCCGCCGTCAGCGTTCCTAACTTCTTACTAGCTGTGGTGCCCAGCGATGCTAAGTATTCACTAGCTGGGGTTTCCGCCGTTGAAAGGCGCATACTAGCTGTGGTGCCTAGGGGTCTTAAAAACTTACTAGCGTTACTATAGTTGAAGGACTATAAGCCTTATTCCGTATGAATAATCGAAAATTATAACATCATGAATGTGGTGTCGAAGGATTGAATAGACTTACAGGAGATATTGAGAGAAAATTCAAAGTTCTCCGGGCAACGCCGGGTATTACTGCTAGTCTATATTAATAAAGCTGAAACGGGGTTTGTTTGTTTGTTTGTATGTTTGTTCCAGCATCACGCCCAAACGGCTGGACGGATATTCATGAAACTTCCCATGTAGCATCCTTTCAAGACCGATTGAATAATAGGCTATGTGGCGTCCCAAAATTTTGATCGGGAGGGGGGGTTGTAAGGGGGGCCTAAGTATATAAATAGTGCTAACTCATTAACTAATGGTCAAATTGTCATGAAATTTCACACGTAGTCTTTTTAAAAGCCAAGTAGAAATATTAGGTGTGTGGCGTCCCAAAGTTTTGAACGGGAGGGGGGGTTGTGGGGGGGCCTAAGTATAAATATAGAGCTAACTCATTAACTAATGGGCGAATCGTCATGAAATTTCACATGTAGTATTTTTAAAAGCCAAACAGGAAAAAAAGGTGTATGGCGTCCCAAAGTTTTGAACGGGAGGGGGGGTTGTGGGGGGGCCTAAGTATATATATAGAGCTAACTCATTAACTAATGGGCGAATCGTCATGAAATTTCACGTAGTCTTTTTAAAAGCCAAGTAGAAATATTAGGTGTGTGGCGTCCCAAAGTTTTCACGGGAGGGGGGGTTGTGGGGGGGCCTAAGTATAAATATAGAGCTAACTCATTAACTAATGGGCGAATCGTCATGAAATTTCACATGTAGTATTTTTAAAAGCCAAACAGGAAAAAAAGGTGTATGGCGTCCCAAAGTTTTGAACGGGAGGGGGGGTTGTGGGGGGGGCCTAAGTATATATATAGAGCTAACTCATTAACTAATGGGCGAATCGTCATGAAATTTCACGTAGTATTTTTAAAAGCCAAATAGAAAAATAAGGTGTGTGGCGTCCCAAAGTTTTGATCGGGAGGGGGGGTTGTAAGGGGGGCCTAAATATAAATATAGAGCTAACTCATTAACTAATGGGCGAATCGTCATGAAATTTCACACGTAGTCTTTTTAAAAGTCAAAAAGGAAAAAAAGGTGTGGGCGTCCCAAAGTTTTGAACGGGAGGGGGGTTGTGGGGTAGGCGTAAATTTGAAGATAGTGATAGATCATTTACGGATGATCGGATTGTCATGGAATTTTTTATGTAGTATTCGTGATGGCCAAATAGAAAAATACACTATGTGACATCTTCAAAAATTTAACAGGGGGGGGGGGGGGGAGCAAAGCATAAAAAAATGCTGATTGAATAAAGGGTAATCGGATTGTCATGAATTTCACATGTAGTAGTAACTATGTATTCGCTGTGGGGTCCGCTGTTGCAAGGAACATACTAGCCGTGGTGCCCAGCGTTCCTAACTACGTACTAAATGTGGTGTTCGCCGTCGCAAGGCACATACTAGCTGTGGTGCCCAGCGTTCCAAACTACGTACTAGATGTGGGGTCCGCCGTCAGCGTTCCTAACTTCTTACTAGCTGTGGTGCCCAGCGATGCCAAGTATTCACTAGCTGGGGTTTCCGCCGTTGAAAGGCCCATACTAGCTGTGGTGCCTAGGGGTCTTAAAAACTTACTAGCGTTACTATAGTTGAAGGACTATAAGCCTTATTCCGTATGAATAATCGAAAATTATAACATCATAGGGGGTGATAGGTCGCTAACGGATGATCGGATTGTCACGAAATTTCACATGTAGTATTCTTGATGGTCAAATAAAAAAATACACTATGTGACATTTTAAAAATTTGGGAGGGGGGGCTAAGCATAAAAATAATGCTGAATCATTGAAGGGTAATCGGATTGTCATGAATTTCACATGTAGTAGTAGTAACTATGTATTCGCTGTGGGGTTCACTGTTGCAAGACATTTACTAGCTGTGATGCCCAGCGTTCCTAATATCGTACTAGCTGTGGGGTCCGCTGTTGCAAGGCACTTACTAACTGTAGTGCTCAGCCCCAGCGTTCCTAAGTATGTACTGGCTGTGGGGTTCGCTGTTGCAAGGCACCTACAAGACATTTACTAGCTGTGATGCCCAGCGTTCCTACTTACGTACTAGCTGTGGGGTCTGCTGTTGCAAGGCGCTAGCAGTGTGGCCCAGCGTATTTAACTACGTAGGTACTAGCTGTGGGGTCCGTCGTTGCAAAAGCATACTAGCTGTGATGCTCAGCGTTTCTAACTACGTACTAGCTGTGGGGTCCGCCGTTGCAAAACACATACTAGCTGTGATTCCCAGTGGGTCTAACTACGTACTAGCTGTGGGGTCCGCTGTTGCAAGACACTTACTAGCTGTGATGCCCAGCGTTCCTAACTTCGTACTAGCTGTGGGGTCCGCTCTTGCGAGGCACATACTAGCTGCGGTCAATAGCGTTCTTAAGTACGCACTGGCTAGGATGTCCAGCGATACTAAGTATTCACTATCTGTGGTTTCCGCCGTTGAAAGACGCATACTAGCTGTGATGCCCAGGGGTCCTTAAAACTTACTAGCTGGGATGTTTGACGTTGAAGGACTATAAGCCTTATTCCGTATGAATAATTGAAAATTATAACGTCATGAATGTACTGTTAAAGGGTAAGCGGATTGGCATGAATTGCACATGTAGTAGTAGTAACTATGTATTCGCTGTGGGGTCCGCTGTTGCAAGGCATTTACTAGCTGCGGTCAATAGCGTTCTTAAGTACGCACTGGCTAGGATGTCCAGCGATGCTAAGTATTCACTATCTGTGGTTTCCGCCGTTGAAAGACGCATACTAGCTGTGATGCCCAGGGGTCCTAAAAACTTACTAGCCGGGGTGTTTGACGTTGAAGGACTATAAGCCTTATTCCGTATGAATAATTAAAAATTATAACATCATGAATGTACTGTTGAAGAATTTAAAAGACTTATAGGAGATAATAGTAGAAAAGTCAAAGTTCCCCGGGCAACGCCGGGTATTACTGCTAGTCTATATAAATAAAGCTGAAACGGGGTTTGTTTGTATGTTTGTTCCAGCATCACGCCCAAACGGCTGGACGGATCTTCATGAAACTTCACATGTAGCATTCTTTTGAGCCTGATTGAATAATAGGCTATGTGGCGTCCCAACATTTTGAACGGTAGGGGGGGTTGTAAGGGAAGCCTAAGTATATAAATAGTCCTACCTCATTAACGGTTGGTCGGATTGTCACGAAATTTCACATGTAGTATTCTTAAAAGCCAAATTGAAAAATATTGTGTGTGGCGTCCCAAAATTTTAAATGGGAGGGGGGGTTGAGGGGGGGGGCTAAGTATAAATATAGAGCTAGCTCATTAACGGTTGATCGTATTGTCACGAAATTTCCCATGTAGTATTCCTGAAGGCCAAATAGAAAAATAAGGTGTGTGGCGTCCCAAAGTTTTGAACGGGTGGGGGGTTTGGGGGGGGGGGGGGGGGCTAAATATAAATATAGAGCTAGCTCATTAACGGTTGATCGTATTGTCACGAAATTTCCCATGTAGTATTCCTGAAGGCCAAATAGAAAAATAAGATGTGTGGTGTCCCAAAGTTTTGAACGGGTGGGGGGGTTGGGGGGGGGGGGGGGGGGGGGCTAAGTATAAATATAGAGCTAGCTCATTACGGTTGATCGTATTGTCACGAAATTTCCCATGTAGTATTCCTGAAGGCCAAATAAAAAAATAAGGTGTGTGGCGTCCCAAAGTTTTGAACGGGAGGGGGGGTTGTGGGGGGGCCTAAGTATAAATATAGAGCTAACTCAATAACTAATGGGCGAATCGTCATGAAATTTCACGTAGTATTTTTAAAAGCCAAAGAGGAAAAAAAGGTGTGTGGCGTCCCAAAGTTTTGAACGGGAGGGGGGGTTGTGGGGGGGGCCTAAGTATAAATATAGAGCTAGCTCATTAACGGGTGGTCGCATTGTCACGAAATTTCCCATGTAGTATTCCTGAAGGCCAAATAAAAAAATAAGGTGTGTGGCGTCCCAAAGTTTCGAACGGGAAGGGGGGTTGTGGGGGGGCCTAAGTATAAATATAGAGCTAGCTCATTAACGGGTGGTCGCATTGTCACGAAGTTTCACATGTAGTAAAAAAAAAAGGTGTGTGGCGACCCAAAGTTTTGAACGGGAGGGGGGGTTGTGGGGGAGGGGGGGGGGCTAAGTATAAATATAGTGGTAGCTCATTAACGGGTGGTCGTATTGTCATGGAATTTCACATGTAGTATTCTTAAAAGCCAATATAGGGTGTATAAGTCACAAAATTTTGAACGGGAGGATGGATTGATGGGGGCCTAAGTATAAGTATAGTGATAAGTCATTAACGGATGATCGGATTGTCACGAAATTTCACATGTAGTATTCATAAAGGCCAAATAGAAAAATAGGGTGTTTGACATCAAAAAATTGCGAACGGGAGGGGGGTTATGGGGGTAGGCCTAAATTTGAAGATAGTGATAGGTCATTAACGGATGATTGGATTGTCATGGAATTTCACATGTAGTATTCTTGATGGCCAAATAGAAAAATACACTATGTGACATCTTAAAAATTTGGAGGGGGGGGGGGGGGGGGCTAAGCATAAAAATAATGCTGAATGATTAAAGGGCAATCGGATTGTCATGAATTTCACATGTAGTAGTAGTAACTATGTATTCGCTGTGGGGTTCACTGTTGCAAGACATTTACTAGCTGTGATGTCCAGCGTTCCTAATATCGTACTAGCTGTGGGGTTCACTGTTGCAAGACATTTACTAGCTGTGATGTCCAGCGTTCCTAATATCGTACTGGCTGTGGGGTTCGCTGTTGCAAGGCACCTATAAGACATTTACTAGCTGTAATGCCCAGCGTTTCTAATTACGTACTAGCTGTGGGCTCTGCTGTTGCAAGGCGCTAGCAGTGTGGCCCAGCGTATTTCACTCGTAGGTACTAGCTGTGGGATCCGCCGTTGCAAAACTCATACTAGCTGTGATGCCCTGTGGTTCTAACTACATACTATCTGTGGGGTTTGCAGTTGCATGGCACCTACTACCTGTAGGGCCCAGCGTTCCTAAAAACGTACTAGCTGTGGGGTCCGTCGTTGCAAAAGCATACTAGCTGTGATGCCCAGGGTTCCTAATATCGTACTAGCTGTGGGGTCCGTTGTTGCAAGGCATTTACTAGCTGTAGTGCCCAGCGTTCCTAACTTCGTACTTGCTGTGGGGTCCGTTGTTGCAAGGCATTTACTAGCTGTAGTGCCCAGCGTTCCTAACTATGTACTAGCTGTGAAGTTCGCTGTTGCAAAGCACTTACTAACTGTAATGCCCAGCGTATTTAACTACATACTAGCTGTGGGGTCCGCTGTTGCAAGGCACTTAATAGCTGTGATGCCCAGCGTTCCTAACTTCGTACTAGCTGTGGGGTCCGCTGTTGCGAGGCACATACTAGCTGTGGTGACCAGCGTTCCTAACTACGTACTAGCTGTTGGGTCCGCCGTCGCAAGGCACATACTAGCTATGATGCCCAGCATTCCCAACTACGTACTAGCTGTGGTGACCAGCGTTCCTAACTACGTACTAGCTGTTGGGACCGCCGTCACAAGGCACATACTAGCTATGATGCCCAGCATTCCCAACTACGTACTAGCTGTGGTGCTCAGCGTTGCAAGCCACATACTAGCTGTGGTCACAAACGTTCTTAAGTACGCACTGACTAGGACGTCCAGCGATGCTAAGTATTCACTAGGTGTGGCTTCTGCCGTTGAAAGGCGCATACTAGCTGTGGTCCCCCCCTAAAAACTTACTAGCGTTACAACAGCTGAAGGACTATAAGCCTTATTCCGTATGAATAATTGAAAATTATAACATCATGAATGTACTGTCGAGGAACTGAATAGCGTTATAGAAGATATTGGGAGAAAAATCAAAGTTCCCCGGGCAACGCCGGGTATAACTGCTATAGATTTAATATTTGTTAAAACTGATAGAGAACGACCGGATTATCTGAATCCTACACAAAAATCAAAATAAAAATGTTTTTCAAAAAATTCACGCTATTTAACGGTTTATAGGCTTAATAATTGTTAAAACTGATACGACAGAATCAGATATATCCGAAAAGTCCCATCCGAAGGACGACGTGCTCAAGGCTTTCAACCTAAGTAGAAATTGACCTACCCAGGTTTATTTACATAACATACGTCTCATTATCGAGTATCTCACATTCGAAAAAGCCCTGGATCATTGCTTAATGTCCCATCCGAAGGACGACGTGCTCAAAGTTATTTTTAGCTTCCCGATTAAAACATCTGACCTAAGTGCCTCAACTAGATTTCTAAGTGGCGATCCTGAGCTCGGTAAACTCCATTCTTGAAATTTCTCGCTTTTTAACGGTTTATAGATTTAATATTTGTTAAAACTGATAGAGGACGACCGGATTATCTGAATCCTACACAAAAATCAAAAAAAAATGTTTTTCAAAAAATTTGCGCTATTTAACGGTTTATAGGCTTAATAATTGTTAAAACTGATACGACAAATTGAGATTTATCCGGAAAGTCCCATCCGAAGGACGACGTGCTCAAGGCTATTTTCAACCTAAGTGAAATTTCACCTACCCAGGTTTATTTACATAACATACGTCTCATTATCGAGTACCTCACATTCGAAAAAGTCCTGGAACATCGCTTTAAGTCCCATCCGAAGGACGAAGTGCTCAAAGTTATTTTTAACTTCCCGATTAAAACATCTGACCTAAGTGCCTCAGCTAGATTTCTAAGTGGCGATCCTGAGCTCGGTAGACTCCATTCTTCAAATTTCTCGCTTTTTAACGGTTTATAGATTTAATATTTGTTAACTGACAGAGCCATAGAGTGTGCTGGTTTCGGATTATGCCAACGTCAGCACAACGTTCAGACTGACTTTAAATATGGTGACACCGATCCACTAAGGAAGAAAAATGCCAAAAAAAAAAGATGTATGTATAGATATGAACACAAATTAAAACTTGTGTACATTGTGATATAGTCTATATAAATAAAGCTGAAACGGGGTTTGTGTGTGTGTTTGTTTGTATGTTTGTTCCAGCATCACGCCCAAACGGCTGGACGGATCTTCATGAAACTTCACATGTAGCATTCTTTTGAGCCCGATTGAATAATAGGCTATGTGGCGTCCCAGAATTTTGAACGGTAGGGAGGGTTGTAAGGGGGGCCTAAGTATATAAATAGTCCTACCTCATTACGGTTGGTCGGATTGTCACGAAATTTCACATGTAGTATTCTTAAAGACCAAATAGAAATATGAGGTGTGTGGCGTACCAAAATTTTGAACGGGAGGGGGGGGGGGTTGTGGGGGGGCCTAAGTATAAATATAGAGCAAACTCTTTAACGGTTGGTCGGATTGTCACGAAATTTCACATGTAGTATTTTTAAAAGCCAAATAGGAAAAAAAGGTGTGTGGCGTCCCAAAGTTTTGAACGGGAGGGGGTTGTGGGGGGCCTAAGGATGAATATAGAGCTAACTCTTTAACGGTTGGTCGGATTGTCACGAAATTTCACATGTAGTATTCTTAAAGGCCAAATAGAAAAATAAGGTGTGTGGCGTCCCAAAGTTTTGAACGGGAGGGGGTTGTGGGGGGCCTAAGTATAAATATAGAGCTAGCTCATTATAAGGTGGTCGCATTGTCAAGAAGTTTCACATGTAGTAAAAAAAAAAGGTGTGTGGCGACCCAAAGTTTGGAACGGGAGGGGGGTTTGTGGGGGGGAGGGGCCCTAAGTATAAAAATATAGTGCTAGCTCATTAACGGTTGGTCGTATTGTCATGGAATTTCACATGTAGTATTCTTAAAAACCGAATAGAAATATAGGGTGTACAAGTCACAAAATTTTGAACGGGAGGATGGATTGATGGGGGCCTAATTATAAGTATAGTGACAAGTCATTAACGGATGATCGGATTGTCACGAAATTTCACATGTAGTATTCATAAAGGCCAAATAGAAAAATAGGGTGTTTGACATCAAAAAATTGTGAACGGGAATGGGGTTATGGGGGTAGGCCTAAATTTGAAGATAGTGATAGGTCATTAATGGATGATAGGATTGTCATGGAATTTCACATGTAGAATTCTTGATGGCCAAATAGAAAAATACACTATGTGACATCTTAAAAATTTGGGAGGGGGGGGGGGGGCTAAGCATAAAAATAATGCTGAATGATTAAAGGGCAATCGGATTGTCATGAATTTCACATGTAGTAGTAGTAACTATGTATTCGCTGTGGGGTTCACTGTTGCAAGACATTTACTAGCTGTGATGTCCAGCGTTCCTAATATCGTACTAGCTGTGGGGTCCACTGTTGCAAGGCACTTACTAGCTGGGGTGTTTGACGTTGAAGGACTATAAGCCTTATTCCGTATGAATAATTGAAAATTATAACATCATGAATGTACTGTCGAGGAACTGAATAGCCTTATAGGAGATATTGGGAGAAAAGTCAAAGTTCCCCGGGCAACGCCGGGTATTACTGCTAGTCTATATTAATAAAGCTGAAACGGGGTTTGTTGGTTTGTTTGTTTGTTTGTATGTATGTATGTATGTTTGTTCCAGCATCACGCCCAAACCGCTGGACGGATTTTTATGAAAGTTCCCATGTAGCATTCTTTTGAGCCCGATAGAATAATAGGCTATGTGGCGTCCCAAAATTTTGATCGGGAGGGGGGGTTGTAAGGGGGGCCTAAGTATATAAATAGTGCTAACTCATTAACTAATGGTCAAATTGTCATGAAATTTCACACGTAGTCTTTTTAAAAGCCAAACAGGAAAAAAAGATGTGTGGCGTCCCAAGGTTTTGAACGGGAGGGGGGGTTGTGGGGGGCCTAAGTATAAATATAGAGCTAACTCATGAACTAATGGGCGAATCGTCATGAAATTTCACATGTAGTGTTTTTAAAAGCCAAATAGGAAAAAAAGGTGTGTGGCGTCCCAAAATTTTGAACGGGAGGGGGGGTTGTGGGGGGGCCTAAGTATAAATATAGAGCTAACTCATTAACTAATGGGCGAATCGTCATGAAATTTCACATGTAGTATTTTTAAAAGCCAAATAGGAAAAAAAAGGTGTGTGGCGTCCCAAAGTTTCGATCGGGAGGGGGGGTTGTAAGGGGGGCCTAAGTATAAATATAGAGCTAACTCATTAACTAATGGGCGAATCGTCATGAAATTTCACGTAGTATTTTTGAAAGCCAAATAGGTAAAAGAGGTGTGTGGCGTCCCAAAGTTTTGAACGGGAGGGGGGGTTGTAAGGGGGGCCTAAGTATAAATATAGAGCTAATTCTTTAACGGTTGGTCGGATTGTCACGAAATTTCAGATGGAGTATTCCTGAAGGCCAAATAGAAAAATAAGATGTGTGGCGTCCCAAAGTTTTGAACGGGAGGGGGGGTTGTGGGGGGGCCTAAGTATAAATATAGAGCTAACTCATTAACTAATGGGCGAATCGTCATGAAATTTCACGTAGTATTTTTAAAAGCCAAAGAGGAAAAAAAGGTGTGTGGCGTCCCAAAGTTTTGAACGGGAGGGGGGGTTGTGGGGGGGCCTAAGTATAAATATAGAGCTAATTCTTTAACGGTTGGTCGGATTGTCACGAAATTTCAGATGGAGTATTCCTGAAGGCCAAATAGAAAAATAAGGTGTGTGGCGTCCCAAAGTTTTGAACGGGAGGGTGGGATGTGGGGGGGCCTAAGTATAAATATAGAGCTAACTCATTAACTAATGGGCGAATCGTCATGAAATTTCACATGTAGTATTTTTAAAAGCCAAATAGCAAAAAAAGGTGTGTGGCGTCCCAAAGTTTTGAACGGGAGGGGGGTTGTGGGGGGGCCTAAGTATAAATATAGAGCTAACTCTTTAACAGTTGGTCGGATTGTCACGAAGTTTCACATGTAGTATTCCTGAAGACCAAATAAAAAAATAGGCGGTGTGACGGCTCAAAAGTTTTTACGGGAGGGGGGGTAGTGGGGGGGCCTAAGTATAAATATAGAGCTAACTCATTAACTAATGGGCGAATCGTCATGAAATTACACATGTAATATTCCTAAAGGTCAAATAGAAATATTAGGTGTGTGACGGCCCAAAATTTTGAACAGGAAGGAGGGTTGTGGGGGGGGGCTAAATATACATATAGAGTTAGCTCATTAACGGTTGATCGTATTGTCATGAATCGGATTGTCATGAATTTCACATGCAGTAGTAGTAGTAACTATGTATTCGCTGTGGGGTTCACTGTTGCAAGACATTTACTAGCTGTGATGTCCAGCGTTCCTAATATCGTACTAGCTGTGGGGTCCGCTGTTGCAAGGCACTTACTAGCTGTAGTGCTCAGCCCCAGCGTTCCTAACTATGTACTGGCTGTGGGGTTCGCTGTTGCAAGGCACCTACAAGACATTTACTAGCTGTGATGCCCAGCGTTCTTAATTACGTACTAGCTGTGGGGTCTGCTGTTTCAAGGCGCTAGCAGTGTGGCCCAGCGTATTTAACTACGTAGGTACTAGCTGTGGTGTCCACCGTTGCAAAACTCATACTAGCTGTGATGCCCTGTGGTTCTAACTACATACTATCTGTGGGGTCCGCAGTTGCAAGGCACCTACTACCTGTAGGGCCCAGCGTTCCCAAAAACGTACTAGCTGTGGGGTCCGTTGTTGCAAGGCATTTACTAGCTGTAGTGCCCAGCGTATTTAACTACGTACTAGCTGTGGGGTCCGCTGTTGCAAGGCACTTAATAGCTGTGATGCCCAGCGTTCCTAACTTCGTACTAGCTGTGGGGTCCGCTGTTGCAAGGCACTTAATAGCTGTGATGCCCAGCGTTCCTAACTTCGTACTAGCTGTGGGGTCCGTTGTTGCAAGGCATTTACTAGCTGTAGTGCCCAGCGTTCCTAACTATGTACTAGCTGTGAAGTTCGCTGTTGCAAAGCACTTACTAACTGTAATGCCCAGCGTATTTAACTACATACTAGCTGTGGGGTCCGCTGTTGCAAGGCGCTAGCAGTGTGGCCCAGCGTATTTAACTACGTAGGTACTAGCTGTGGGGTCCACCGTTGCAAAACTCATACTAGCTGTGATGCCCTGTGGTTTTAACTACATACTATCTGTGGGGTCCGCAGTTGCAAGGCACCTACTACCTGTAGGGCCCAGCGTTCCTAAAAACGTACTAGCTGTGGGGTCCGTCGTTGCAAAAGCATACTAGCTGTGATGCCCAGGGTTCCTAATATCGTACTAGCTGTGGGGTCCGCTGTTGCAAGGCACTTACTAGCTGTAGTGCTCAGCCCCAGCGTTCCTAACTATGTACTGGCTGTGGGGTTCGCTGTTGCAAGGCACCTACAAGACATTTACTAGCTGTGATGCCCAGCGTTCCTAATTACGTACTAGCTGTGGGGTCTGTTGTTGCAAGGCGCTAGCAGTGTGGCCCAGCGTATTTAACTACGTAGGTACTAGCTGTGGGGTCCGCCGTTGCAAAACTCATACTAGCTATGATGCCCTGTGGTTCTAACTACATACTATCTGTGGGGTCCGCAGTTGCAAGGCACCTACTACCTGTAGGGCCCAGTGTTCCTAACTTCGTACTAGCTGTGGGGTCCGCTGTTGCGAGGCACATACTAGCTGCGGTGACCAGCGTTCTAACTACATACTAGCTGTGGGATCCGCCGTTGCAAGGCATATATTAGCTGTGGTCACAAACGTTCTTAAGTTCGCACTGGCTAGGACGTCCAGCGAAGCTAAGTATTCACTAGCTGTGGTTTCTGCCGTTGAAAGGCGCATACTAGCTGTGGTGCCCAGGGGTCCTAAAAACTTACTAGCGTTGCTATAGTTGAAGGACTATAAGCCTTATTCCGTATGAATAATTGAAAATTATAACATCATGAATGTACTGTTAAAGGGTAAGCGGATTGGCATGAATTTCACATGTAGTAGTAGTAACTATGTATTCGCTGTGGGGTCCGCTGTTGCAAGGCATTTACTAGCTGCGGTCAATAGCGTTCTTAAGTACGCACTGGCTAGGTTGTCCAGCGATGCTAAGTATTCACTATCTGTGGTTTCCGCTGTTGAAAGACGCATACTAGCTGTGATGCCCAGGGGTCCTAAAAACTTACTAGCTGGGGTGTTTGACGTTGAAGGACTATAAGCCTTATTCCGTATGAATAATTGAAAATTATAACATCATGAATGTACTGTTAAAGGGTAAGCGGATTGGCATGAATTTCACATGTA
>OY759226.1:28278308-28325004 GCA_963662175.1 Aradus depressus | reverse complement strand
AAATTACTGTCTCGAGAGGGAGGGGGTCTCCAGCGAGTATTATGAGGTCACTTGTCCAAGAAAGACGTAAGGTGGTTAACTGTTGATGTAATGAATGTATGAGAAGTCTCTGAAGAAGTCACACGAGAGCGAAAACTTGATTAATTCGCGCTGGGCAAATACACCGCCTACTTTTTGTATGTACTTCCTTTTCTGTACCGATGAAAAGTAGGCTAAAACGTTATTTCCTTGCTTTCCAATAGTCCATTAGAAAACTGGTACAGTTCTCTCAACAGTTGGAAGTACTGATCGTCTGAGAGGGGGCAATCATGAATGAAGACCGTTCGGTTCATTGTACAGGCGAGGGTTCATTCATTGCACTCGCATTACTGACCATTACTGCACCGATTGTGGATATCGTTCATTGATCCGGGCTACTTCAACCCCATTCGCTATTTTCGTGTCAAAGAAAGTTCTTGTACTTTGTTGAAATTTGAAGTTTGATACTTGAGCACTTCTACCCCATTTTATTAATGGAGCTCAAGATAGCAGGTTCGAAACCCGGCCGAGGCCCTTAGGTTTTTTATCTGGGAGGTGAAAAAACATGAGAACGCCGTCCTTCGGAGGAGACGTAAAGCTATGGTCCCGAGCCTGTACGATGTCAGGTAGTCGTTAATCATCCCTACCCTAGGTGAATAAAAATTTAGGGTAGGCATAATTTAGGACTCCAAAATCGGGCTCACGTCCACCAGAGTGAAAGAGCGCTCTGGTAGTAGGCGATATGACCTCGAAGTTAAAGCACGGGCATGAGTCATAATAACTTACTGAACATACTAAAAAATAAATTATAAAAATATATTATATAAAAATAAATAAAACTTTTTCACTAATGTGAACCCTGATTTACAAAAATTGTGTTTGGCTTCTGCCAAATTAGGATTCTCGGGTCTGCACTTGCATTCTTCTCGTCTCCTAATTCGGACTATGACTAAGGGACATGGTGTTGGTGAGGTGAACCTGGTGCTCTCATATCAAAGAGTATGCGACATGATACTGTCTGTAATGGTGCCAACTACCAACAGTCTGTCAATGCAGAACAGAAAGTGACATCTTCTCTGAGAGCAGGACATCCGAGAGGACATTGGAGGTATTTAGCCATTCATGGATGAAAGCACCGGTAGCTAATAGCGTGCTTGGTTACTGTGCTCAATTCATCGGGACCTTAAGTTTTTTTATCTGGGACCTAAAACTGGAGAGGCAAAATGTATGACTTCCACAATAGAGTTAGTTATTGTGACTCATGCCCGGGCTTTAACTACGAGGCCATATCGCCTACTACCAGAGCGCTCATTTGTCCCGACTCTACTGTGGGAGTCCTAAATGTTGCCTATACAGGTTCAGTTACGTAAGGTAGAGATCTTAAATGAGTACCTGACATCGCACAGGCTCGGGACCATCGCTTTAAGTCCCATCCGAAGGACAGCATGATTAAGTTCATCCTGGCCTTGGGCAGGTTTGGAATCCGCGATCTTCAGCTCAGTAGGCTAGCTGAGACCGGGCCCTATCCACAGTAGAGATGGTCCCTTAGCCCATATGTAGCTGTGACTTGTACGACTCAGGAAGAAAAACGTGACAAGTGCGGCAGTGAGGGGAGGGCGGCTAAGTTCCACGCCGCCTATTCGCGCTTGCGTCCCCTCCCCCTCTTAGCGATGTCACATCTCCCTCGCCGGCTGGAGAGTGGGGGACACCGGTCCTTGCCGCGCGGTGGGGTGACAGTTCCACACTGGCTTCGTCCCAAGTGACATCACGTTCGCTGTTGTCTCTTTCCGTCTCTTCGCTACTCCGTCGCTGCCTCGCTGCAGTCTTATGGTTCGCTTCCAGACATGGGAATAGGTAAGCATCTATTTTCATATTTTTTTTTTCATTATCCTCATTGTTTTTGTTGAAGCGTGCTGTCGAATAATTGTGTACTTCTTTTGTGGTATTTTTCCGTCTGAAGAAATATGGAGCCTGGTGGCTAAGTGGATAAAGCTTGTCTTCAAAGCCTTAACCCCGAAGTTGTCACTGATATAAACTGACATTTATACTCCTGTAGACCTGACATACACCTCAATCATATTTAGTTTCTATTGGGTAAATCATATAGTTGTAATATTTATTTTTTTGAGGGTTACAGCGAATCAATGTTGTTGTCATCGATGGGCCACCTACAGGTATGTCCTATTCTCAAACACCACTAGGTAGGTCGCGGCCAGGAATGTAAATTATTTATTCGGTAGGAACGACCGTTGTTAGATAATCTCCCATCACTGTTTCCTAGTTATGTTATTATTACGTCCTTGTATTCCAGCGGTTGGCAACATGTTGATCGCCATTCCAAATTTTGGTATTTCTTTGATGTACAGAACCACGGTTGGATATGTTTGGTCTTGGGCGGGAGCTCGGCCAATTTTTGTTAGATTAATAATTGATAGATCTTAGGTGTAAAATTTCAACACTAGCTGCCATATAGGCTGGACGGTTTCATCAAGGTCAGATATGGAATCATCAATTTGACTGGAAGTAGAAGTTTTAACCTAACCTGGCTTCTTACTGTTCATGTTCCAACTACTAGTCTCATTACAGTAAGATACCGGGAGGTTACCATATTGTTATCGTATATCAGGTACTCCCTATTACCTTAAAAATACGTTTATTTCATAATTATTTTATTTTCTCTATTTTAGTATAATCTAAATCAAAATTGAACCAATAGTAATTAAAAATATAAGGAAAACTAATGTTTTTTTTAAAAATATTGTCTATTTCACAAAATATATGGGATTACTTTCGGTATTGCTAACATCTTCAGCCACGACATAACAATATTGAAACTATTCCCATATATTTTATATATCTTGTGAAATAAACCCGACCGAGGCCCTTAGAGAGCACGCCGTCTTTCGGATGGGACGTTAAGCGATGGTCCCGAGCCTGTGCGATGTCTGGTACTCGTTAAAGACCCCTGCCCTAGGTGAATAAAAATTTAGGGTAGCAAAATTTAGGACTCCCATAGTAGAATCGGACTCATGTCCACCAGAGTGACAAAAGAGTGCTCTGGTAGTAGGCGATATGACCTCGTAGTTAAAGCCCGGGCATGTGTCATAAAACCTAACCTAACCTAACCTTGTGAAATAGACAATATTTTTTAAAAAACTTTCGTTTTTCTTTTTATGTTTATTAAGTGTTCCACAATATCTCTGCGAAAATGTCAAGTAAGTATCAATAATAATTAAATAACATGAGACCCTGAGATCGGTGAATCATTACAGACTCAAAAACACAAGGTAACCGAGAATACTGAAAATAACCTCACATTCCCCCAATAACCTCATGGCAACCTACCGGTATCTTACTGCGATAAGTTGATGTTACCCCATCATCTCAAGACGACTTAGCTGCCAAGCTTTATTAAACTTACGAAGTATGGTACTTATAATCGGTATAGTTATAATAAAAACTTAAATATTTAAGTTTGTCTTCATGTCACCTCCAATTTTTATATATTATATTATACATTTTTTTTTTTTTTTAAATCTAAAATGGATTCTGTACAGCTTTATTCCACCATGATTAAATCTTAAAAGAAATATACGTTATTCTGCCGCATGCTTCAAGTATTATATGAACAATTATTTCTGACAACGTTTCACAGATAAATAACAGTTTTGACAATCAGAAATACTTGTTAAATAATAATGGTAATGCCTGGGGTGACAGAAAAGATTTAATCTCAGTCTGTATTTGCTGGTTAACCTGACAGGAAGGTAACTCAATGATCACCTGTTGCTTCGTCGGGTGGATCACATCCATAACCTGCCTTCAAATTAGTATCATTTTGAAAATTACGGAAAAAATAATTATTTAATAAGTCACAGTTAATTGATTTTTTGATGAATTCATCAAAAAAATCGATTTCTCTCCTCCATAGTTTGAATTTATTGTTCATTTTAGTATATGTCTGTAAATGGACGGTCCAGTTCTAATATCTCATATCTGCAAAAATTCAAATAATGAGGTTTTTTCGCATAGAAATTTTGTTTTCATCAAGATAAGTCACATGCGCAAGTTTTATTACCTTTGAGCACAATTAGCTCTCAAAAATAAATGGGTCCGTATAATTGACTTTTTCCGGATAAGGAGTATTAGAATTTGACCGTTATATTTGTTGTAAGTTTAATTATGACATTTCATATAACCTATCTAGGTTGATTTGAATAAAATAAATATGAATGTTTCATGTTTATGATGTCAGTATGCTGATGATATTTACTTGTTCCACATGCTGTTCATGAGTTGACAGCATGCTGATGATATTTACTTGTTGCCAGCATCATGTTCATGTGTTGTCAGCATGCTGATGATATTTACTTGTTCCACATGCTGTTCATGAGTTGACAGCATGCTGATGATATTTACTTGTTACCAGAATGTTGTTCATATGACGTTGTGAAGTATGTATGTGACACGGACAGTTAGCTGGGTATAATATACAGTTCATCAGATGAAATTTGCAGACGCAAAAGTAATATTCCTTCTTATTTTGAGACTTGGATAATCTGAGAATTTGTAAATTATTCAAAAATTCTGCTTCCAAAACTGTATGCGCAAACTTCGTATGGTTTGTTCGGTTTATTTAACAGCAGGTAGGTAACTTCCTGTATTTGTCAATAAAAATATATTTGTATGATTAATACAATTAATATTTTCTTAATATATTAGAACAAATGTACACAGAGACAGTCTGATCTTACCGAGTTTAGTGATGAATGAGGATTGCACTGAAGGTAAAACGGCTGCATTTCAATAATAAAATCAACAAGTAAAAACTCACTGACGATGTACTTCCCCAGCAAGAATTAATTTTTTTTTCCCTCGTAATATCAGTAGAAACAAATGAAAAATAAAATAATAATAAAATTAACACAAAAATAATTATAATAATGAAAATAAAATAATCCAAAATAACAGTGATAAAGTAATAATTATAGTAATTTTAAAATTGCACTTTTCAAAGTGTCTCTAAATTTAGGAAGGAGGTTCAGGGGTGGGGGCTCAATTCAAAAACCTTAATAACTGTCGATGTAATGAATTTATCGACATAAAACTTAGTAGTATGTAAATCAACTGTTGAATATTAGCGCAAACGGTCGACTGGTTTTGGAGTGGGAGCGAAAAATTAATAGATTAATTTTTTCTGGGGGAAGAACATTGCGGGTGATCCATCGAAAACGTTTCATTCTTAGAAAAGTGTCAAATCCTCGTAAATATAATTAAACTGAAGGTAGTTACGTCGGTGCCTTCTGTCTTTGTCTCTCTTTCTCTTTAATGGCTCGCTGGTAGCTTCGCTGCTCGCTGATTGCAATTCGCTGATAAAGCGGGTTTTATGAGGACACCCCCCCGCGCTTCCTTCTATTAACACCAAACATAAATTTTAATACCCACTCTATTATTTATTTGCAATAGAACAGCTTCTCCTAGTTTATTTTGAATAAATTATTTTTGATAAATTTATTTTTCTTCTGTTGGCCCATTAAATTTAATAAGTCTAATGAAGTAATGATGGACATGATATAATGAGTTTAGTCATTTGATGTAGATACCACCAGGATTATTAGATACTGATCTTGTTAATCTAGACACTTATTTGAGCCGAGATACCGTTCACATGGACGACGTTTAAAAGATCGCTTTTCGACACAAGCCGCGGCAATCAGAACTTATAGAGTACTTGCAGTGGATCGAGAATCTTGACACAACTAAAGGGAAAGACTCCTCATACAGCGTTTACACTAAGTAGCAAAACAGCTATAAAGCCGAGCTATAAGTAGCTGAGCTATATAACTATGACTAAATAGAGCTATATAGATATAACTAAAAAGAGCAATATAGCTATGACTAAAAAGAACGGTTATAGCTATGAATAAAAAGAGCTATATGTATAGCTATGACTAAAAACGTTTCGTTGTGTAGCTGTATGATCATGTACTTGAATCAACTAAATCAACCAGCAAGAAACATGTAGTTGTTGTTGTCGCCGCAGCTAAATACCTGTGCTACAACAAAAAATGCGCTTGCAGCCCGGCTATATAGCTCGGCTGCATAGTTCCCTTTGATCTTACCGACAACCGATGGGAAACTTATTTTCAGCTATATAGCTCTTCAATTGAACTATATAGCCGAACTAAGTAGTTCTTTTCGGGTAGCGTTTTCAAAAACTTGTAGCACAGCTACATAGCTCGGCTATACTCGTACAGCTGTTTTGCTACATCGTGTAAACTCGGCGTTAAAATGCGTCATACCTCCTGAAGAGTCATGATGGATCACCTGCAATGTACTTCCCCAGTACGAATCAATAAACTACCGTTTAGGCTAAAAATCAATAGGTGACTTTCATATGGGCTCCTGAATCCTCATCCAAAATTTTGTATCGATACATTCATTAGATTAACATTTATTTTGTATCGATATATTCATTAGAAAGACAGACATTTTGTATCGATATATTCAATAGATCGGCAGTTATTATGGTTTTAGAGTCGAGCCCCAGCCCCTTAGGTGTCGTTTTTATGAGCTCCTGGATAAACAACAAAAAGTCGTTGCTTTAATTGTAATTACTCGTATCGATTGAACTCCAATGTCAACTATTTTTCTGGGAAGAAAGCCGTTCATTAGGGCATTAGTGTGATGATCTGTGCCGGGACAGGCTGCCTCAAAGTGACACCAGATGCTACAAAACGTTCTGATGATGGGAGCAAATCGCTTCTGATGATGGGGACATGAAGCTCACCTGGAAACACCATGTTCGACTCTTGTCGCCCGGTTTAATGATAGATGGATGGACCGCGGCTGCTGTCGCCAGATGGACTTCATTCATCGGACAACTCTTCTCACTTACAGCCAATTTCTCTACTTGCTAGACTGTAAAGAAAAAAAATCGTCGTTGAATCACTGATAATGTGCATGAATTAATGAATTAATTTTTCGCTCTCCCTCCAGTATCCTCATTCAAATTTTTGTTTCGATACATTCATTACATCGACAATTATTGAGGTTATTTGAGTTAAGCCCCTCTGATCCCCCATTCCTTCGGTCGATTCCACTGAAGACTGATAGGTGTCGTCCATATGACGTTTTGAATTTACGTATGAAATTTCGTGTCGATTCATTCATTACAACTGGATGCAATGAATGCCACTGGGCAGTTTTTTTAAAGAAATTGTATCCACTTATTTCAGAAACAAGCAAAAAACTTGGATTGATTATTTGACGATCAACTTCCCTTAAATAATAACTAATACATCCCGCCTTTAAAATCCATCCTTCTGCAAAAACATTCCTGACCACGCCCCTCACTGTAAGTATATCATGACAAAATGAGATGTTTGGATAGTCGTGGCCCACAATTATTCCTTTTAAATCGTAAAGCTTGTTTTGGTTTGATCTAGGGATGAACCAACCCCAAATCTGAAGAGTCTCCTCATTTCTAGTTTTTTTTCCTATTCGATACTACTAGTTAGTTATTATGACTTATGCCCGGGCTTTAACTATGAGGCCTACTACCAAAGCGCTCTGGTGGACATGAGCCCGACTCACTGTGGGAGTCTTAAATTTTATTCACCTGGGTAGGAGGGGTCTTTAACGAATACCTGATATCATACAAGGTCGGGACCATCGCTTAACGTCCCTTCCGAAGGACGTCGTTCTCAAGGTTTTTTCACCTCCCAGATAACGTAAACTATGGGCCTAGGCCGGTTTTGAACCCGTCATCTTGAACTTAGTAGGCTAGCACGAGAGCTACCTGGGCGCCCTCGCTACAACTATCTTAGATTTTATGGAAAGCTAATAGACCAAAACTTTGTACAAATGTTGCCGAACCAAAGGTCGAAAAATAAATAAAAGCCGATTTACCAATCATTTGTATCTTGAGTCAAATGTCGTTTTCAGGCAAAAATGTTGATTTTTACCCGGCCAAAAAGGGACTAAGTTCACTCCTGAAAGTGGCTCCGTCTCTTATTTCAGAAACACTAAAGTACCGTCCCATTTCGCCTTAATTTCATTTTTGACCCATCTACGGAAAAAAGCACCAGAAAGTTAAATTTCTGAAATCCCTTCTTCGGCTCATGGCAGCTGTAGCTAACTATACTTTGGCATCCTGCTTTTGACCTAATTGTTACGTGATTCCAACGTTCAGAGCACAGTTAAGTGGTCTCTGGGGCTATGGGACTCGTACCGCTAGTCTGTACGGCCCCCCCATGTGAATCTTATATACAAAACATTTTGTTATACGCTTCGAATTAGCGGTTTTTTCCCTGCTCTTTTTTTCTGTAATTGTTTTTGTTTTGTTTTTTCGATGTAACTGTCTGAGAGAGCTCATGAGAACCTGCGATCCTATCTATAAGCCTCACATTGTAACATAGCCTGACCAACTGGACAAAAACAAAACTTGGAACATTCCTTCTCAAGACCTCATCATTTTTTTTCTCATGATGATAATTTTCATTGCTACGTGGATCATTAATAAATAATAAGGCCTTGAATTATATTAAATAATAATATATAATATATATATATATAAAATCAGAAATCCTTTTCGTATTATATAGAAACCTTAGAGACCAACAGTTAAAGTTATACGGATGATCGTATAATTACGACGTTTCTAGGATGGGCCGATTTAGAATATAGGTCATATGGATTATCAAAATGTTGAATGGCAGAGGGGGAGAGGGGGTCTTAAAGCCTAAAATGTTAGCTCTTTTACATTTGATCGGATTTCATCAAACTTCACACGTAGCTCTATAGTTAAGCCCGGTGCGAACATAGGCTATGTGAAATCTCTAGATTGTGAACGAAGGGAGGGGTGGAAAGGATAAATAATTGTTAGCTCTTTAACGTATTATCAGATTTTCAAAAATATCATACATTACATCCTTATAAGCCCTTTCACAGTTACTAACTTGATGGATAACATTATTAACCTGCTTCAACATACTAACTATTACTAACTTATTATTATTTACTATTACTATTAATAATAAAGAAGTTACGGATAGAAAGAATTAATCTACTTTTCATTGGTACCCAATAATAGAGTGTATACAATATTGAAGTAATGAGGTAGTTGTTCAATAGGTTTCATTCATGGCTAAAATATGGACTGAAGTAGGTGTCACAGTTGGGTGATTCGAACCAAAATAAAAACCTTTTTGGAAAGAAGTATAGTTATATATTATAGTGAGGTGGCGTCATTGCCTACTGAGCTCAAGGGCTGTTTTATCTAAGAAGTTAAAAAACGTTGAGCATACCGTACTTCGAATGGGATGTTAAGCGATGGTCCCGAGCCTGTATATCAGGTAACTCGCTAAAGACCGGGCATGAGTCACAATAAATAATTAACTGGTAGGTAGATATTTTCCTCTATTATCTTTTATTACAAAATAATTATTTTTTAATTATAATCAGCGTTGCTTATATTAAGCGGATTTTTATGGAGGAGTCTCTAATGGAAGAAAAAGTTTAGAGCGAGAGTGAAAAGCTGGGGAAGTACATAGCCAGTGATTCACCGACATTTTTTTAAATGAAAAATGAGCTAAAAAATCTGAAGTTAATTGAAAAAAGTTATCAGAACAGGTAGTTATAATTTTTGTATTTAATTAATTAATTGATGACTGGTATGGTAATGAGGAGGCGGTGGTTTGTGATAAGAATCTGACAGCGGGCCGCCTGTAATGGGTTACATTGACGGCTCTAGGGGCTCATTGTTACCATCCGCCGCGCCATTGTTACACCGTCAATGGTCAAGTTCACAAGGAGACCAAGTACGAAACTCTCATAACGAGTGTCATCACGCTGTCTGCCGATAATGTCTTGTAGACTACTGAAGATGTTCGACCAGGGAGAAATTAATAAATATTAACAAATATAACTTATAGCTAGTTGTCAGTGGTCTGCGTACTTGCTTACTGAGCTCAAGATCGCGGGTTCGAAACGGGACCGAGGCCCTGAGTATGTACAATGTCAGGTACTCATTAAAGACTCCTACCCTAGGTGAATAAAAATTTAGGGTAGTCAACATTTAGGACTCCCATAGATGAGTCGGGCTCATGTCCATCAAGGGACAAAAGAGCGCTCTGGTAATAGGCGATAAGACCTTGTAGATAAAGCCCGGGCATGATAACTAACTAATAAGATTAAATTCCCCAATAAATAAAAAATATAGGAAATTGTTTAAAAAAAATTAATAATTTTATGAATTTTAGGCAAGATGATATTAAATGTTATTATTAGTGCGGTCTCATTTTCCCAGAAAATATTGAACGGGGGGCGGGAGGACGTGGCTACGCCACTAGTCCACATCCAGGAGTCAGATCTCCCAACAGACCGACCACACTGGGTCCTCCACACCTTATTGAACACAATGGTCACGTATTGTGAGATCGATGGTATCCCACCTCAAGCAGCTAGCTCTGGGATCTGATGTTCAACACACAAAGACAGGTCTTAAAGCAATGCCCCCCCCTGTTCATTGTCAAAAAATGACAAAATCGGTACTTCACCCGACAGATAGGACAAAAAAGAAATAAAAAAAGGAAATAGGATAGCAGGTTCGAATTCGTCCAGGTGGACCACCATCCACAATTGCGACATTCCATGTTTCTATCAATCATATCAGTAGACTATATCTATACTGGGAAAACGTCTCGGTGAATCACCGCCAGGGTACTTCCCCCTCTCAAATCAATTATAATAAAGCCCAATCCACTCTCTGACTTCTCTAATTACTTATAATAATTATATTTATTTCCGTTAAACTATAACATGGATACGTCATATAATTTTGAACATCAAAATAGCCTATCAATTATATAGATCAAACAAAGAGGGCGCCGGTAGCTCAGTGGAATGCGTGCTTGTCATCTGAGCTCAAGATCGTGGGTTCGAAACCCGACCGAGGCCTTTAGTTTATTTTATTTGGGAGGTAAAATAAACTTAAGCACTCCGTCCTTCGGATGGGTCGTTAAGCCATGGTCCCGAGCCTGTACGATGTCAGGTACTCGTTAAAGACGCCTACCCTAGGTGAATAAAAATTTAGGTTAGGCAATATTTAGAAATCCCACAGTAGAGTCGGGCTCATGTCCACCAGAGTGACGAAAGAGCGCTCTGGTAGTAGGCGATATGACCTTGTAGTTAAAGCCCGAGCATGAGTCATAAAATCTAACCTAACTGAGCCTAGATCAACCAATATTAAATCTTAGAATGTAAACCCAAATAAATAATAATAATTATTATTATTTTAGAAAATATTTTTGTTTATAAATGAGATAATATTTCAGGACGATTATGCGCCTTTTCCACAGTTCACTACGACAGAAATATAAAAATTAAAAAAAAGAGCGAAATATACAAAAAAAAAAAATAATAATAAAATAAATATACCTATAGTTAGTTATTATGACTCATGCCCGGCTTTAACTACAAGGTCATATCGCCTACTACCAGACCGCTCTTTCGTCACTCTGGTGGACATGAGTCCGACTCTACTGTGAGAGTCCTAAATTTTGCCTACCCTAAATTTTTATTCACCTAGGGTAGGGGTCTTTAACGAATACCTGACATCGTACAGGCTCGGCACCATCGTTTAACGTCCCATCCGAAGGACGGCGTGCTTAATTTTTTTTTACCTGCGAAATAAAATAAACTAAGGGGGGGGGGGGGGCTTTGGGTGAAAACATAACATACCATTCGATGCAGTTCTTAATGTAGAAAGCAGTCCACTAGATGACTTATTTTCGATAAAAAAATTTTTTCGAAACAATTAAAGTTCTCTGTTATCTTGTTTCCTGATAGTTTCTTTGAAAGTCTTCTGAAGATGCCAACAGGATGTGTAGCTGCCTACGCATTCATCATAATACGGATAATTTATTCAACAGAAGCTTTAATTAATTTAATTATTTTTGATAAAGTGGGATGTTGCTAGGAAGGCATGTCATTATTGTTCCATGGGGTGCATTGACGGTTGGCCATGGTTGAGCTCCATATTTCACTCTCCTCTCGCTAGATAGCTCCATCGGTTCATTCATTAGACCAATATGAACTACTCCAACGTCTTCAAGTTCTTCACGTGTTTTATTTATGTTATTTTTTGACGTGAAAACGTCTATTCGCTCGTTAAGCACAGTGATAGCCGGTCAAACTTTCTTGTGTTACAAAATACCATCAGATTTCAATCGATAATAACTACGAGACTAATAATGCGATAACAACGGTTGAGGTCCCAATGGATAGAGCATGTCTGTACGTGTTTGTTGTGCCTGTGACGTTATCGGGCTAGTGTGGGCGCTGGCTAATTAGAAATTAGTGTAGCGTCATAACGCGTTTAGATAGGACGTTGATTCGGGTGTCATTGTAAAGAGCTTGAGGAGCACTACTTGGACTCTAAGTGAAACAATTAAAATATTCGCCGAAATATATGTAAAAATTGGTATTAAATTGAAAATTTCAAAAAAAATTAAAGATGTCTCATATGGATCGTAAATATGCGCGGAATTATAGAAAACGCAAATCAGAGGAAAGCTTGCATCAAAAGGAATTTAAAAAACCTAAAAAGTTTAGTGCCGAGCAAATGCAAGACCTACTGCAGCATCGAAAAGAAAATGGAAAATGATTTTATCCCGACGTTTTCACGGAAAATCTACGGCGTGGACCTTGACTACGCTTTAATGCTTTTTTTTTTGTAATTTTCATTCATATAGGTAATTATTTTAACATAATTATTAACAAGTTTGAAAAAAAAAAAACAGTATTACTTTCCTCAGCTATCGTATTGAGGATGCTATGTAATGTCAGAAATTCGATGTTAGGTTTCCCTAAGGTTTCAAAAATGAAAAAAAAAATTATAAAAACCTCAATAACTGGCGTTATATTCATTGTATCGACATACTTGGGGATTTTGAGCGCAATAGTAACCACGGCCAAAGAAATTGGGAGGAAGGGGGGTTCAAATAAATCAAAAATCAAAATAACTGCCGATATAACGATTGTATCGACACGAAATTTTTTATGTGACTTGAGATGTCCCTGTGGAAGGCACCCTATTTGATAACAGTGATTCGAGCCGGGGAGGTACTCTACAGATGATTCACCTACTACATTTTTAAGTTTATCGCACTATAGTTGAACTTTCCATTCTTCTGAAATTTTTATAATGTGGATCCGGCCATAGGCGGCCTTTCTCGTATCGCGGGATAGCCGCAGTGTAGGTCTGCAGGGGCAGGGTTGGTCAACTGTGGTGACATGCGCATGGTGTGAGGGGGGGGGGGGGGGGGTGTCACCTGGTTTGCAGAGGGTTGACAACCACGCCCACTTCCCCTCCAACCACCCCTCTCTCCTGTATCCGGATACAGTCTTCAAAGCAATCCCCTCTTCTATGGATGTCACCAATTATTGATTTTTGGGGATGGAAGGATTTCATAAACTTGTACGAATTTTTCCTGCCGTTTGACTGCCACACTTCATTTACATTGCTAGTTCGAAGTCTACGTTGAAAAATTTGGGCGAACACACGAACGAAAATTATTGTATATTTTGAAAATCGTAAAAATGATGAGGTTTTATTTTCTAGGCGCACGAAGGCTGTTTCCGGTGGAAGGAGCCTTGTCCCCGAAACTTCAGGGACGAGCGTTTCCGCTCTTCCAGTAAATCCTCCTCCTTTTCCAGACAGCTAAAAATCAGTAGGTGTCTTACTTAAGAACACAATTCGCATACGTATAAAATTTCATATCGAAATGTTTTTCAATTTCAACGACAGTTATTAGGTAATAAAGGATGTCAAATAAATAAAGTAGTTTAGCTTCTCACAAATTTATAATTGGTGGGGCTAAGCCGGCTTTCGAGTTTTCCCCTATTATCACACTGTCTATTAATAAGACGTTTTAGATAGATATAGTGTGTACACCTTAAGGATCTAAGCATCCAATGATCTTGAGTCCTAAATGTTACCTATTCAGGATTAAATAGGTTAGTGGTACCAGACATCGCACAAGCTCGGGACCGCCATTATTCATTCCAAAGAACGGCATGCTAAAGGTTCTGTTATCTTCCAGATAAAAACCTGAGGGCTTCACCAGATTCGAACCCGCGATCTTGAACTCAGTAGGCTAGCACGCTACCTCGAGTTTATTAGTGCTCTCATAAGTTGAGAGTTTAAAATAACAACAACATTAAGGGAATAAATAAACGAAATAACAAATTAATAAATAAATAAGCTATAAAAAAATCAGCAAATTAAAATATCATGGATAGGAACAGGCTGATGTTTCCTGTTCTCCAGTCTGATGATGGGAGAAACCTCGAAAGCTACCTCTAAGTTAGTCTCTTTCAACCATCCCCACATGAGAGTTATACCTCCTGTAATCCACGCTACCTTTGGCCAATCTAGCTCTCACTCACAGACAAACTAACATCTATGTAGAAGGAATTCGAGGTTCTGTCGTGTAAATGAAAAATTCAAAATTTGGCCAACTTTTCGAAAACTATTTATTTTCTTCTTCAGGGCGTGGATGTGTGTGGTGAAGGTGTTGTGAGTTTGTGTCCAGTATAGTGCTATGGTCACCAATAATATACTGGACACAAACTCACAACACCTTCACCACACACATCCTCTCAAGTCATTATACGGCCCTGAAGAAGAAAATAAATAGTTATCGAAACGTTGGCCAAATTTTGAATTTTTCATTTACACGACAGAACCTCGAATTCGAAAAGATACTGTCGACTCTATTAATCATTAAGACTAACATCTGTTTTTTTCCCCTAATTGTTTTTGTTTAGGGGTCGGAGAATATAAAATTCCTGTAAAAAGTCGAAATTGAATTGACCGATTACTCAACATGCCCTATACTCGGGCACAGCTGGGGAAGTGAGCATGTTTGACTCTAGAACGGAGGGTGACCCCTCTGCCTATGCCGTGACTCTGACTGACGGGACCCCCTTGTGATCCCCTAACCCAGTGGCCTTGTTATCACCCTCCGTAGCCTCCCTCCACCAGTCTCTCTCCCTCCCTCCCCTAACTGAACATTATAGGGGAGGAAAGAGGCATATCTATATCTACATCAGATTTATAGATCATTCCACTTTTTTTAAGCTTTTCCATTGGATTATTGGTCGGAAGCTTTTTAAATTTTATTTTTATTACATTTTGATACTGGGAAGCAGATGTATCCGTTTTTTGTAAAATACACATTAATATTTTTGCAGTCAGGGGAGCTGCGAAATCTATATAAACACTTGAATTGAGCATGTTTGATCGATTTCATTAATCGATTACAGTTTGCCCTAAGCTGGTGTTTACATATCAAAGATGGCATGGCTACCTCCAGCGAACGTACAAGATGTTACAAACTAAGTATGATAACGAGAAAACTGATGAACGTATATTTACGAAATTTCAATGATCGTTCTGCTTAGAATATAGGTTATACAGTATCTCAAAACTCTTAAGTTGGGGTAAGACATGTTGGGGCCTTATCCATAAAATTACTGCCAGCACTTAAACCTTTGATCAGATTTACATAAAATTTCAGATGTATCCTTATAAGCCCGGCTACTGTTACCAGTCAGGCAGACAATGTTACTGACCGGCTTAAAGTTACCAACCGGGCTACGCTATCTTCATATAATAAATGTTTTTTATTTTATTTTTTCTTAATGGCTGTTATAACAATCAAATAAATAGATAATGGTTTATGTTGATGTGATCATAACAGGACAGTCTTATACCTACCACTTTTGTGGACATTCTTCCTCCAACGCTTCCCTCACAAATGTATTTCATGGTGGCATTACTGGTACCTATGTATTTATACATTTTCATAATGTATTTCGCGATGACATCATTCGTTGCTACGCGATACAATTTAAACATTACTTTGAAATATTTTCCAGTCCTTCGGATGGGACGTTAAGCGATGGTCCCGAGCCTGTACGATGTCAGGTACTCGTTAAAGACCCCTAACCTAGATGAATAAAAATTTAGGGTAGGCAAAATTTAGGACTCCCACAGTAGAGTCGGGCTCATGTTCACCAGAGTGACGAAAGAGCGCTCTGGTAGTAGGCTATATGACCTCGTTGTTAAAGCCCGGGCATGAGTCATAAAACCTAACCTTTGAAATATTTTCCATGGAAATTTATTTTCCATTCTTTGAGACGCCATATTGGTCCTATCTCAAATCTGATGGCATGTTGTTGTTAGGAAATTTAACAAGGAACATTTTTGGTGAGGACCAATTTTTCGATAGGACTTACCGTTTTCATGTAAATGAAGCGAACGTCTATACAACTATGTTTTCAAGACGTCACTTTAGGACGGTTTTCGGCATGTATCTCGTATACCGGGTGACCTTCGTATAAAAATGCCTCTTTGTATTTTATATATCTTCATGACATGTAAACGGTAAGTTGTAAAATATATTTAGGGCCTGAAATAATGTGGTCTTAATTTTCTTCCGATTTCAAATTAAATGTAATCAGATCTAAGTTAGCCGTTGGTTTCTGAGTTCCGATTCCTTGAAACGTGAAATTCCGTTTGCACGATTACAATACTTTTTTTTAGTTCAGGTAAAAGAAAGTAAAATATTTGACCTGTGACTGACAGACTGATTGGCCTCTGAAGAAGCACCCATGGAAGTGTCACATACATACAGAGCGACAGAGAGGGTGTGAGGGATGAAGGTGGAGGAGTGGGGATAGTTGAACCTCACTGATTCAGTTGGCTGTGGCAGGTGAGAGGGGAGGTAGGAGTGGACAGCGCCTGCGCACTCTCAGCCAATCACCGCCGCTCGCCCCACCGCCCGCCATCTCTCCGGTAAGCCCCCCTCCCCTCCCTTCCCCTCCTCACCTCCTTCCTACCAAACATATTGACTTTTCTACCCCCTCAGCCCTCAGTTCCCACTTCAACCCTTTCTTCTTCCCCGTGTCCTCCTTTCGTCCTCTTCTCGTCCTCCTTTCGTCCTTACCTTCCATTTAAATTAATTAGTATTATGTTTTCTCGTTTTAACATTTTTTTTTTCTTCTACTTGTGAAGGATCGCCGTGAGAGTTGTTTCGCTCCCCAAAGCTTGGAGCCTTCTCATTTTTTTTTAAAGGAATGAAAATACCAACTAGGTTTTTGAAAGCGAACTTGGACAACAGTGGCGAAGACAGAATGCCCACCACCAAAAACTTAAGATTTAATATTTTTGTAGAAAGAGGACCGGGAATCTTTTCCCTTATCCGGAAAACAATTGTAAAAAGGCGGAGAGGGGAAATACTCATTTATCCGTATATGGGAAGGAAAAGAAAGTTGAACATTTCCGGGAGGAATAATTACCTGCCTAGTAATATCAGTTATCCAGAACTTTTTGCGGGTAACGACAGAGAAAAGCTTATCTTGTCCCCCACCCTGGCTACGCCACTGCTTTCTAATGGCTGGTTGTGGAATGAAGAATGAAACAACCCATCCTATCCTTGTCTACTTATTGCAGTATTATTTTCATTTTGTGAAAAATTGTGGAATCTATTAATTAAAAAATATTAATTGTCGAAATTGTTTCAATAAATATTCGTTAGTATTTACATTCTGTAAAAATATTTAATGAGAGAGAGTGAGAGGGCGCTGGTAGCTCAGTGGTATGCGTGCTTGCCTTTTGAGGTCCTTAGTTTATTTTATCTGGGAAGTAAAATAAACTTAAGCAGGCCGTCCTTCGCATGGGACGTTAAGCGGAAGTCCACGGTAGCGATAAAAGAGCGCTCGAGTAGTTGGCGATGTGAGTTCGTCGCTGAAGCCCGGACTTGAGTGAGAAAGACAAACAAACTCTCTCTAAAGTGAGATGTAAGGTGGGAATGTTGCAGCTATACCCCAGTTCATGTTGATATCCTGGGGCTCCGGACATCGCCCCTATCCATCTCTTTGCATGTCTACTCTTTTACTCTGATATTTCCTTCTCTTCGCTCCTAACCTCTTCATTTTACTCTTATCTCTTTTTTCCCCGTCTTTGCTCAAGAGATAGGTATGTTCGCCTGTTCTCACCATATCATTTTTTTTTTTCTGTAGACTTATCTTCGCTCAGCAATGAAAAATTATTATTAATTTTTACAACTCAAGTACTGATAATTAAGAGGTAGATTTAAATTTAAAAAATATAAATTAAGGCAATATTTTATTCGAAAAATAAAATTCTCTATTTAGTTGTACGTTTCTTGTAACATTATGCCTATTTTCCATTCAATTTGTCTAATAATAAATGTTCGACATAAATTTCTTGTGGAGAGAACAGCGCATGTAATTTCTGCCTACGCTGCTGCATTACGTAGACGTAGACGAGGCAGTCTAGTTGTTAGTGTTCCTCTTGGGTGTTACTGTACCCTCCTGACACAAAGTACAGTTGGAGTTTGGACTACAGTCGAATATATAAAGAGAGGGGGTAGGGGGGGTTAAGGAGGGGGAGGGGGGACCAGGGAAGGGAGGGGGCCACGGGTGGGGGGGGCGCCCTGGTGGCTGGACCGGGAAACACCACACCGAAGTTCCTACGGTTCTTGCTGGCTACTCGGTTTTTTGCCGCTCGGCACCTCGCGTTGTGCCGCCCCGATCTCGCTAACCTAGCTCAAGTGCTCGCGCGAGCTCTAACAAACGCCGCGGAATGTTGAACTGAACCCCAAATGCTTCTGATGCAGAGCTCGGGCCATCGTCGGACATCGCAACAGCAGCCGCAGCTCCCAACTTGGGTCGACACCTGTCCCCAGCGCCTCTGGCCTCCGCAACACGATGTCAAACATCTCAACGTGAGTTTTACCATGTATAATTTTGCCAAAATAAGCCGGTTTGACAAAAAAAATTATCCTTGTTGGTCTTTCTTCGCTGTCTTCTTGACAATATCAGACAATTTTCCATCTTTATCCCGGAATACACGGAAACTGATATTGTTTCTGTGATAATTCTGATTGTTTGATAACAAAAAGCAGTTATTATTTTTCTCTATCAATTACAGTTACTTTTCGTCCACTTTATGCTTTATTTATCATTTTTCCTATAACGTAATTCTGCTCATTTCGTTTACTCATTGATTTCAGGTTATAGGCGACATCACGCAATTCGCCTTACGTACTCCGTTCTTGTGTGTCTTCCTTATCAAACATCCCAATATAATATTTTTACAAGATTTACGTTTTCCACTAACAACTACCCCAACTTGTATCTTTGTTGTCCGTCCACTTCATGGATACCGTTCACACCGATTTAGCGGTTCCACAATTCTAGAAAAAATTATTTAATTCCCTAAAAAATCGCTATTGAACTTCTTAAGGTCGTTGTCATACGGCGTTTTTGTAGGTTTCAATCCTCCAGAAAATACCAAAACAACTTTCATTTTAGTTTGCTCTGTGTTAAGTTATGCCCGTTTGTGCACAAACAGAACAGCAAACTCAAAACGGAGAATTTCAACTTATAAGAAGTTACTCTGGAATTCACAGAAAATCCCATTATTTTCCTAAACTAATATTCCAAATTTTGGAATATTGGCGAAAAACATCGGATGCTTCATTCTTGAGATTCTTCCTCTTAAGAAAATTACTTCTTCCGGCTCCCTCCTGGAGTCGACTTACATGAAACTCTATTATTTTTCTTCATATCCTAATTGCTTTATAACGAAAATCAGTTCAGAGTAACTGTTACTAATTACTTGTTTCAGTAACAGTTATTTTTCGTCTAATTTATGTTCATTTTACCATTTTGCCGCTAACGTAAGTTCTATTCATTTCACTTGGCTCCTACTCGTTCATTTCGGATAGTGGTTGAAAACTTCGTCCGTTTTACCGTTCTACTGAACTGGACACAACCCTTGTAAGTCTTCTTTTGAGCACGTTTCAAACATCCCATTATGAGTTTAATTCTATTATGTATTTGCATGTACTTTATTTATTTGTCAAAGAACTACCCTTGTAGGATTTTTTCCAATGTCCATTTGTCAATAGTTATTTAAATAAATAAAAGCAAAGTACTTGAACTTGTTTCATATTCATATTGTCTAATTCCACAAAAATATATGCATACAGTGTATATTACAGTGACATAAAGTGTACCGGTTTCGGCCTACACTATCGTTAGCATAAAGTTCAAAAGTGACATTTAAGTTGGCTTAGGTTGTCCTATTTATACAATCCTCAGGTTACCCAGAGGTTTGATTTCCTAGCGAATATATATTATTTGGAATTAGACAATCTAAGGTTGTCCTATTTATACAATCCTCAGGTTACCTGAGGTTTGATTTCCTAGCGAATATATATTATTTGGAATTAGACAATATACAAGTTAAACAAATTCTTTATTTTTATTTATTTTCATTAACTTTCCACTACATAGATGACTTATCGCAAAAATGTATTCGGAATAAATAGTACCTAAATTACTTATCTAAGTCGACTTATGGTCGAAAATATGCGGATATTTGCGACCCACTGGTCTTCCATCCTTTAGATCCTTCGACAGACTGAAGTCCTTCAGAAGGATGTCCATATATTTTGTTCTAACGTTGAAGTGATACAAAATTCGATTACCGTTAACTGTCGCTTTATTCTAGTTACGGGTACCATCCAGCTACAATTATCGCGGTACTCAAACAAAAAAATCCCCAGTAATTTACCGAAAAATATATTTTTCTTGTATATATTCATTCTGTTCTGTTACCTATGTGTAAACTTTCAATATATGCTCATTTTAGTTACGGTACCGCTAAAATAATGTACTTATTTCGATGGCTAAGAACTGTGGAGGCTCGTTTTTCTGCACTTTTCAATGATTCTTTTCTGTTTTCCTGTTTTTCTTTTCTTGTCCTGTTCGTAACCCGACCGAGGCCCTTAGTTTATTTTATCTGGGAGGTAAAATAAACTTGAGCACGCCGTCCTTCGGATGGAACGTTAAGCGATGGTCCCGAGCCTGAACGATGTCAAGTTAAAGACCCCTACCCTAGGTGAATAAAAATTTAGGGTAGGCAAAATTTAGGACTCCTAGTAGAGTCGGGCTCATGTCCACCAGAGTGACGAAAAAGCGCTCTTGTAGTAGGCGATATGACCTCGTAGTTAAAGCCCGGGCATGTGTCATAAAACCTAACCTAACCTTTTCTTTCTATCCTCATTTTTTTTTCTAATATAAGATGTAAAGATTTGTTTCAACAGGAATCGAACTCTTGCCCATTGATATTTCGTACCCTTTCAACTTACCACGGAGACAAAACTCCAAAAATTTAATTTAAATATAATTTTCTACCCTCCGGAAATTCTGCGATCTACCCTTAATGCAGAAATTTGTCTATACCAAGGTGGTAATTTATCATTATTGATATTAGCGACGGGTTATCTATCTACAGGTAGTCCATTATATTCTAAAGATTTGGTAGTCGGCAGGAATATAGATTATAAGTTTACTTTACTCCCGATATTGATTCGAACGCTGCTCTTATGCTTTGAAGGTAAGTTCGTTACCGACTCATCTCTTCAATTCGCACCAAAATAATGTTAATTTCAGTTCAAATTTCAAAATGATAACTAATTTGTAAATTATTCTACTAACTAAAGGAGCCTTCTCTCTGTTAATATTTAATAAGAGATAATTTATAGATATAATATTTATGATATTCCTACTAAGAATTCAAGGAGAATCTAATTAATAATAATATTTCAAAATGGGAGAGCAATTATGTATTTATTGGTTGTTTTTCTAATAAGTAGTTTGGGACAAGTGCCCAGTAAATAGCCTCTGTGGAATATGGCGGCCAATTAGCTCTTATTTCGGCAGCTGATTTGTTCAGTTAATTGAATAGCAGTCAGAATCCGCAAAAATATTAACTCGCCTTAAAAAAAGTCGTCGGTGAATCACCAGTAATGTACTTTCTATTAATTATTAATTATTCTATTAATAAATTATTAATTATTCTATTAATTTTTCGCCCCCCCTCCCCCAAACTAGTTTTTGGGGGTTTTTGAGTTGAGTCCCCGTCTGACCCCCTCCTTCCATTTCCGCTGACAATTAATAAGTGTTGTCCTTATAGAATTTTGAGTTCACATATGAAATGTTGTATCGATACATTCGATACAACCGCAGTTATTAAAGTTTTTATGTTAAGCCTCCCCCCTAAACCCCCTTCCATTTGATCGATTTGGCTGAAAAACAGTAGGTATTGTTAGAGAGTTTTGGATTCACATATAAAATTTCATGTCGATACATTCATTCTCTTGGGAGTTATCAGACACACATACAGACGACGAAATTTTTTTTGTCACATTTGGAAACTAGATGTCGAAAATTCCGTTGAAAGCCCTAATGTTTAACCGATTATATAACTTCCTCTATACCTCGTGTAGCTAGAATACTAGAGAGTGACGCTCAATTGTATCAATAAAATAGCGTTGTCGAAATGTTAATATGCTTTATAGAAAAATCGGATTTAAAATTGTATTTTGGTTAGGTTAGGTTTTATGACTCATGCCCGGGCTTTAACTACGAGGTCATATCGCCCTACTACCAGAGCGCTCTTTCGTCACTCTGGTGGACATGAGCCCGACACTATTGTGGGAGTCCTAAATTTTGCCTACACTAAATTTTTATTCACCTAGGGCAGGGGTCTTTAACGAGTACCTGACATTGTACAGGCTCGGGACCATCGCTTAACGTCCCATCCGAAGGACGGCGTGCTTAAGTTTATTTTACCTACCAGATAAAATAAACTAAGGGCCTCGGTCGGGTTTCCCTACGTTCTTGAGCTCAGAAGACAAGCACGCATACCACTGAGCTACCGGCGCCTTCTGTGAGTACTTTGATATAAACAAGAAAACATTTGTGTTACTGGGGATGCAACTCTGCCTGCATTTAATCTTCCAAAAGAGATTATGCACCGACTTAGCCCAACAATATATAAATTAGTTATGGAATTGTTCTTAATACAATACATAAATGGCTAGAAAAAACTATTTTAGGCCTTCATAGTAAAAATATATGAATTAAAAACTAAGAATATATGTTTAATAACACTATTCATGGAAATATCTTAGTAATATTGCATTTATTAACAAAAAAACAGAACCTAAAGATACAAGGCTGTGATAGACGGACGAATGTTTGACTACCGAGTGACATATATATATATATGGTGGGCTGGTGTATTACACCTAGGGACCTAAGCATCCAGTGCTTTTATCCCTCCGAGTGACATTATAAGGGTCCTTGTTGGGGTCTACGGACCCTAAAATGTTATATACCTGTGTTGAGAGCAATCTAGGGAAAACTATGGTAATCAATAAATAAGTAATGTTATTTTTTTAATAAAAGAAAATATCGGGAAATTATCATTAATTGGAGGATGTTGAAAACTGGGAAGGTGACCGTATATTTTATTTATTTTTCCTAATCTTTAGCGCATTATCCAAGAAAAATTATAACAAAATAAAATAGCAGCCAATTCCTCATTTTAAAAAATCTGAGAGGATTCTGGACATTTCACTTTGTCTATTTACTATTAAATTGTCACAGATACAAGAAAAAGTCATTTTAGCATTATTGGAGACCGTAAAAATATCCATACGGGCATATGTTTCCGAATTTCGCAAAAGATCAGTGTTCAGAATGTTGGCCGTTTTATGAAGCCTGCCATTGACTAATCTTTTGAATTTTGTACATTTGCAGTTAAACCGCTACAGATACGACAGAAAGTAATATAACCTAAATTGTAAACAGTAAAATTTCCTATAGGGGTAGAATATCTTAAGATCATGGCGATCTTCGAGTGGGAACAATGTTTGAGAACCTGCCGGCTTGGAGGAGCATCTTACAATCAGTGAAATGAACATAAATTTCACACTTCTCCCTAGTTTACAGTACATCATGCTTATTGATGAAGATGGTGCCTCTTTTTGCTTTTCTCATTGTTTTTTGGCACTTTACTAAAAAATGGTCACTCTGGCGGCAAAATGTATAACATGAAAGAGGAGAAAATTCTCCACAAATTATTAGCGATTGAAAATTTAAGAAGGAACACTTTTGGTAAGAAACAATTTTTCGATAGGACTAACAGTTTTCGGCATAAATCTGCGAAAAAATGTATTTTACGTAAAATATGTATTTCACTTTTCTCTGCAAATATTACTTGGAAACATTTTAATTAGGTCATAAACATAAGCGGTATTTTGCAAAATTTACTTGGGCCTCGAAGTAAAGTGGTCTCAATTTTCGTCCAATTTTGGCCAAAATCTAATAAGATCTAAGTTAGTACAAGTGCACGCTTCGTTCTAAATTTCAAGTTCAGACTACACACACAACTTTCCAATCTAAAACTTTAAAACGTATTCAGAGAAACTTGAAACACGAAAATCCGTTGAAACCTCGAAACCGAAATTGTAGATCATAAAATTTTCTATAGGCTGATAATATTTTTAAGTTTTTACCAGCTACTGATTGCAGAATATGAGTAAATTTTGAAAACATTTTCACGGGTCTAGAAACCTGCTGGCGTGATTATCTACTAGTAGACAATCAGGGAAACTTCACTTCACACACCGCCCATAGACGATGCATATTACAATGAGCCACCTGTTTTGCTCATTGTTTCAGAGGCCCCATTGTGTCTTCAATCTCATTCACCTCTCTCTCTGTTCTGTGTAGCCACGCTCTTCTCACTTATAGCTGGAAAGTATCCTCTCAGACAGTCTAATTACTGTGACATTTCATTTGGTTTACTCCAAAGAAAAAAAAAACTGTTTATAAATAATTGATTTGATTGAATAAACAAAAAAAATTAATTGCTACTTATTTTTATTTATTTCTTTTGCCGTTAATTAGGGTAAATTAGTTTGTACATTCGTTGAGCATTACTTGTGAAAATACATTTTAAAAGATTCTTTGTTAATGGTTTCTCGGATCTCCAAAGGATGAAGGAAATTTTGAGATCGTTTCAGAAAGCCAATAACGTTTTAGTTTTGGATTTCAAAATTTTTTTTTTCACTTGAGAGCAAACCATTTTTATGAAACATTGTATATAAGTTAGGTTTCGGGTTCAGATGATTTAAATTTTGGGGAAATTTGGCTATTAAGGATAGTTGAACAGAACGATTTTTGAAAAGCGATTTTTTTTGTTTTTCTCAACTAAGTACAGACAACGGTAATAATAACATATAATAATTTAAACAATTTATTTAATTTATTTCCATTTCTACAATAATTTTAGCGAGGAAACTTTGTGTATATACTTTTTTTCAGTTATTTTTTTGTAAACTTGCTTAATTCGACTTGTTATCTTGTGTTTTTCTGAGATGTAGCAGAAAAGTATGACAGAAAATATACACTTACTGCAATTTTTCTCAAACTTTGCGCCAAAATCGTTCTTGTTAAAATAAATATCATGGTCATTACTCAAAAAAGTTGGTCTCCTGGAATGGGTGCAAAATGGAAGGGCGAATTTTAAGAATTTTTAATTATAAGTTCATGGTGTCGCGTTACACCCTCGAATTTGCATTTTTCGATCCGATTATAGTATTTTGCTTAATTTCAGTCGTACAACATTCGCTCTGTCGCTAAGGTCCTTTAGAAGCCATGCTACGCCGTTCAGAATATGTTGTATACAACATATCGAACCAATACTACTTATCATGGGTGATAACAATTGTTGATAACAATTTAACGTTAATCCGTTAAAACTTTAGGCAGGTTCTGCGTGCTAGGAATTCCTTTTTAGTGTAAAAAAAAAAATAAAATAAATAAAAAAATCAAGTTTAAGTAATCTGTTTTTTTAAAAAAAATTTTTTTCCTTTCTTTTATTTTTCTTTGGAACCCAACGAAGTTTTCTAAAGAGGATAAAATATTAAGTCCACAAACAAGCTTAAATCATTGCTCCCTCCCCTCCCCCGCCCTAGAAATGAGACGAAAAAGAAACCTTTACCAGCTTAAAACTGCCACAAAGAAGAGGGTTAAGGGTTGGGGGGGGGGGGGGTGGGGGGGGGGGGGGAGGAAAAGAAAAACTAAGCAATCACCAAAGTTAAATAATAAGATATTTGTTGGGGGGGGAGAGAGAGAGTTTTTCTTTTGGATACACTAATTATTTATTCATTGATGTAATCATGTGATATATAATTATAAATATAAGAGACGGGTATATTAATAGAATAACAGGTTATTATGGGTTGGCAACACTGGTCTTGTCAACACTTTAGCATTTTTCGCTTTGGCCCATTTAAAAAAAAAAAAAAAGTCCCTGTTATTGGACTTCCAATGTATGGTCACTTAGACCGTTAAAGGAGAACGAACCAAATTCGGCAACAGAGTCGTCTAGTTATGTTTAAAATTTGGAAAATGTTCAAATTATCAAATAGACCCAAGACATGAATATCGACGCCAGAGATGACACTCGTTCGTGCCATTAAATGGCAGAAAAGTTCAGAGACCTACTGGATTCCATAGGAATACTGGATTTGAAATGGTTTGAGTACGTTCATACGAACAAAAAAACGTATGTATGTTATTGATAAGGGGCATCAGACGTAGCGTACATACATATTTAATTTTTATACAAGTATATTTAAAAAAAATGAGGGCGCCGGTAGATCAGAAGAAGTGAGCTTGTTTCATAAGCTCAAGATGGCTTCCTCTATACGTCGTATAACTGGGGAGGTAAAATTTGATTTCGTTAGCTACTGATACTCATGCCCGGGCTTCAACTACGAGATCATATCGCCTACTACCAGAGCGCTCTTTCGTCGCTCTGGTGACATGAGCCCGACTCTACTGCGGGATTCCTACATTTTGCCTAACTAGGTTTATTCAAACGCGATCTTGAGTACATCAGGCAATGACGGATATCACTGAGCTACCGACAGAGCTCCGTTGCGGTGAGGCCCACGACAGAGCTCCGGTGAGGTGAGGCCCACGACAGAGCTTCTCAACTCGTGTTCAGGGCAACACTGTCATGAAAATATGGCGGTAGTTCAACAGTAGGTCTTAACGACTCGTGAGCGCAAAAGTTAATTTCTTATAGACATAGGTGTACAGAAATTTTTCAAAATGGCTCGAACTGACAGAATATGGCTTTGGTTTGAGGAGATGATCCTGAGTGACCCACCTTTAAAACCTGTTCTTAGGATGAAGTCATTTCAAAATATGTGCGGAGCCAGCAGAGACCTCTACGGAATTTTAAATATCGATGCATTTTATCACAACATCTGTAAACTTTGAAAGTCTTCTAAATCCCTCTTAAAGATAAATATTCTTAAATAAAACGTACTACAAATGCCTAACCGTTAATGTTCCTAACAGAATGAGTAACTGTTGACTGTCAGAAATTTATTTTAAAAAAAAGTCGTCGGTGAATCAACAGGAATTAATCATGTAAGTTTTCGCTCTCTCTCCAAAACCGATTGGGATAACAATCTATACTTGTTTTACATGGGACCTCTGAATACTCATACTAAATTTTGCGTCGATACAATTCATTACATCGGCAGTTATAAGGGTTTTTGTATCAAGGCCCCTCCCCTTTGGCTGATTTCGCTGAAAATTAAGAGATGTCATCCTCATGGTGTTGATGGTGAGAAAAACCTTGTGCACGCCGTCCTTCGGATAGCACTTAAATTGATGGTCCCGAGCCTGTACGTTATCAGGTTCTTTTCAATGACCCCATTGCCTTAAAAGAATAAAAATTGTGGTTAGGCAAAATTTAGGGCTCCCATAGTAGAGTCGGGCTCATATCCACCAGAGTGAAGAAAGGTTGGTTGGTTTGGTTTTATGACTCATGCCCGGGCTTTATCTACGAGGTCATATCGCCTACTACCAGAGTGCTCTTTCGTCACTCTGGTGGACATGAGCCCGACTCTACTGTGGGAGTCCTAAATTTTGCCTACCCTAAATTTTCATTCATCTAGGGTAGGGGTCTTTAACGAGTACCTGACATTGTACAGGCTCGGGACCATCGCTTAACGTCCCATCCGAAGGACGGCGTGCTTAAGTTTATTTTACCTCCCAGATAAAATAAACTAAGGGCCTCGGTTGGGTTACGAACCCACATACTTGAGCTCAGAAGTAAAGCACGCTTACCACTGAGCTACCGGCGCCCTCAGAGTGAAGAAAGAACCTATACTATAGTAGTTGGCGATATGACCTTGTAGTTAAAGCCCGGGCACGAGTAACAATAACTAAGTATACTTATAACGAACAAAATTCCACATAAAGGCGTACTACTTTTCATTATGTTTTGTGGATAGTACAATCAGAATCTGACACGAATTTTGGGCCTAATCATCATACTTCCATTTCTTTAAGTGGAAAGAGATTAGAAGAAAACTATTGATGAACTTATCGACACAAAGTTGTATATGCCAAACCCAAAGTTCAAATGGATGGAGACAGGGCTTAGAGATAGCATGTAATTCGATCGGTGGAAGTACATCGCTACTGATTCACCGCTGGATGGAAACAGCCTTCCTTGTCGCATACGAAAATTAATACTCCAAAAGAACCCGAGCTGTCCAAGGAAGATGGCAGCACCTTACAGTGGATTGCAACAACTCTTTTAATATGCAAAATAGTTATATCTGTTACCTTGGTGATGAATACGTTCACACACCTTCACCTATCAATATTACTCAAAATTAATTATATCTATTTAATGGCCCTGGCTCTAGAGTTTCCATTTCTAAATGTTCAAATTGTGTCCAGAAAATCCTGTAATCTGAGCCAGAATTATAATATAATAATGTCGATAATAATTTAAACAATTTCCTTCAGACGACTGCGATTTTCTTGTGCTTCTTAGTCATCTTTAGGGTGATAGTTAATTACTTCTTTCTTGAAGGGATGTCTTCAGATTTGCCAATATTTAAGGACACTTCCATGTTCCTTCTTCTGGAACTAAAAAAAATAATCTTTACAGTGTTTAATTTTGGACAAAAGTAAACTAAAATTGTTTATTTTATTTTTTTTTTATTCCTGACAAAAATTCTTATAAAACATATAAAATAAGTGAGGGCGCCGGTAGCTCAGTGGTCTGCGTGCTTGCCTTCTGAGCTCAAGATCGTGGGTTCGAACCCCGACCGAGGCCCTTAGTTTATTTTATCTGGGAGGTAAAATAAACTTAAGGACGATGTCTTTCGGATGGGACGTTAAGCGATGGTCCCGAGCCTGTACGATGTCAGGTACTCGTTAAAGACCCCTGCCCTAGGTGAATAAAAAGGCAAAATTTAGGACTCCCACAGTAGAGTCGGGCTCATGTCCACCAGAGTGACGAAAGAGCGCTCTGGTAGTAAGCGATATGACCTCCCAGTTAAAGCCCGGGCATGAGTCATAAAACCTAACCTAACCTATAATATAAGTTGAATGCAACAAACTCGTTGATAATGAAAATTTAATAATCCTATGTAATTAATTGAATAAATTAATTATGAATCAATAGAATGCATTATAGTGCATTTTTGTGCATTATAATGAACATAGGATGTACTATATTAAAGCATGGAAACAATTTTAATAATTCGCAATTAAATATATGTGCAATGAGACCCTCTTGACTCCCTTATAGTCCTGATATTGACAAAAATGTTCAGGTATTGTACACCCTTTCTGGCATCCTATGAGCGCCCTCTAATACACCAGGGCGGGGGGGGGGGGGGGGGGGGGGGTGCATCTGCATATCTGCACTCTCCTGGCGTTATAGAAACCATTGAATAACTTGTGCCCAACTCAGTAATAGAAAAACAACACTGTTTATTACATTTGGTCTGATTATACGATTTTATCGGAAAATTTATTAATGCTATCCTTATGGAGTTTTGAATTTGAATATAAAATTTCCCCCCCTCCGCTTGCGCTGAAAATTAATAAATGTCGTCCTTTTCGGGCTTTGAATATACATATGAAAGTACATTCATAACAACGGCAGTTATTAAAGTTTTTCTGTTAAGCCTCTCCTCTAACCCTTCCTTTCACTTCTGCAGATTTGGCTGAAAATTGAAGCTAAGAATTGAAGGTATATTGTACAAAAATTGCTAATAAATGAAAAAAATAAATAAATAAATAAAGGTCGTCCTTAGTTCTGGGTACTCATATTTTTTTGGAATCAGGAGATCGGAAACATGAAATTCCGTTGAAACTCCGCATCGAATTTCTGACCGATTACATAACTTCCCCTATACTTTGTGGAGCTGAGGAAGTAGAATGGAGTATAAAGTGGCAATGCTATGAAAAGGATATTACGTAGACACATGGAGTTCTCTTTTCCAGGGATTGTGTTGTCTTCAGACTACTATTTAATTCATGTGACGTTCTTGAAGACTCCCAGTCGTGTAAGTGTTGGGTACTTTCCTGGAGTGACACGTGTCAGTGTCAGTGTGTGTGTGTGTGAGGGTCGTTTCGTGGCATTTAGCGTGGGCGAGGCTAGACGAAGCGTCACTCCCGGGTGATCGATCCGTCAGACAAGGAGTGTCCTGGGAATGTTCCCCGAACCCCTCTCTGGTCAGTCTCGTGACACATCACGCTATCCTATAAACGCTAACCATTAGACGTTGATAGCCTGGCCCTCTTCTGTCTTCCCAACGTCATGTCAAATCCCAGGGTAAAATATATCTACGAAACCTGCCCTCAAGGTTCATTGTCAGGGTCTGAGAACACAAGACATGATCCTTAAACCGGGTTCACACTTTACAACAAAACATGTTATATAACTCATTGTAAACATAATATGAAAAATTATAGGTACATGTTTAGTAACAAGTGATAAGTTATCCGTAAGTGTTAGTAAAGATCAAACGATAAAATAAAACATGTTGACTGTCTCCACATGCACTTTGTACTTTTATGACGCTCATTTTTGGTAAGTGATGCATTTTTAATGTAGCCTGATGATGCAGAATATTTGAAACCAGTTGTAAAATAAAACATTTAACAGAAGACCAGGCGCGGATACAAGAGGGGCAATGGTTGCAATTGTCTCCCCTGAGCGTCGACTGAACTTCTTACTGTTTTCAAGAATCGTTATAAACTTATCCCTAATTAAACCGATTACACGCGCAAAAACCCTTATAGGAAAAAAAACCCAATTATAATTGTCCAACTATTTTGCCGCTTGGTCTTCATATCACCCTTTACTTTTGTCGAAATGTTTATCAATATATCTTGAATAGATTCTCAAACATCGAGGGGGGACAGACAGACGGACAAAGACTGTCAAAAACACTTCGTTCGGGATAGTTTGAGAAGTTTGCTATCCTGGCGGACCATTTGTCAACTAGTATCTGAAGAGTGAGAGACGATGGAAGGATGGTGGAGCAGCATATGGCGGATGGTGGGCTCAACCGCGTCCGACAAAGGGGCAAAGATGAACGGGGCTGGAATAAAAAAAACAAAAAAAACAGGACAATCATAAAGGGAGAATGGAGAAGAGGGGCTTTTGTAGTGTTGAGGGAGAGCGGAAACCCTAGAGCAAGGGAAGGTTGATAACTACATCTCTTTATAAACGATAGGGCAGGTAGCCCAGGCTAGACAACACACTACATCGTGAAGACTACTCAGTAGCCCAGTGATATGCAGATATCTCAGCCAAATCGACACCTGTAGATGTAGACCTTCGATATTGCTGAAATTTCACAGGTTATGTCCTCATTGGGTTTTGACTTGACATGAATTGTATATCCTCGCAACCCCACTTATCTTCCCCTCCTGGGCTCGCAACCCCACTTATCTCCTCCTCCTGGGCTCGCAACCCCACTTATTTCCCCCTTCTGGGCTCGCAACCTCAATTATCTCCTCCTCCTGGGCTCGCAACTTCACTTATCTCCTCCTCCTGGGCTCGCAACCTCACTTATCTCCCCCTTCTGGGCTCGCAACCTCACTTATCTCCCCTTCCTGGGCTCGCAACCCCAGTTATCTCCTCCTGGGCTCGCAATCCCACTTATCTTCCCCTCCTGGGCTCCAAACCCCACTTATCTCTCCCTCCTGGGCTCGCAACTCCCCTCCCGGGCTCGCCAACCCACTTCCCCCTCTCTACCACTTGGGCTCGCATCCCCATTCCCCCCTCCCACCTCCCTATATCCGTCCTTGTTTGAATCCACCTTTAGATGATTCTATAGTTGTCTGTCGGCATAACTCTTATTTATCAAAATCTTAAATTGCGAACTAATTGTATAGAACATATTTCGTAAAATTATGAGAAAAAAATACGATCCAATTTCTCTTGTGAAACTTGCCGTACAATCTGTCTCTGCTTCCCTCCGAAGAAGATGAAAGGCAGTCTCCGTTAGTTTCGCCGGCTCTATTTATCAGCGGAAATAATTTTAACGTCATCATTTTTTTACCAGGCTGTAAACATATAGTTATAACTGTTTTATGTGTAGCATAGACAAGACCAAATTGTCAATTTACAAGGAAACGGTTCGCCCAATTAAAAAAACTGTTTTAACGAAATTTCTGTCCTTAATGAAATTTCTATAAATTGTTGTTTGATTTTTTTAATTTCCCCAGCTGTTCTTAGTATATAAAGGAACTTATCGATTTTTGGAATTCCAACTATTGGATTTCCCTGAATCTAAAAATGAAAAAACTGATGAAACGAAATATTGACTCAAAATCTTACAATTAGCCCATCCATTAGAGCATCTAGAGGGAGTGCGAAAACTTATTTGATTACGTATAATTTGAGCTGGGGAAGTACATGGCATTTTTGTTGTTACTTGCATTGAATTTATAAGTTACTTGAAGATACCGTAAGGATTTCTATGCGTTATTACTTGCCCAGTTATACTTACGAGGTATAGAGGAAAGGCTGTAATCAGTCAGAAATTCGATGTTGAGTTTTCAACGAAATTTAATGTTTTCCGAACCCCTGATTCGAAAAATTAAAAGAAATAATTTCAGTGTGTTTGTGAAGATAACTTCAGATAAAAGAAATGTATCGACACGAAATTTGATATGTGTATCGAGAACCCAAAAATGACGTCACGATTGAGTTTGTTGGGAAAGCAAAAACTTAATTGAATAATTCGTACTGGGGAAGAACATTGCCGGTGATCCACCGACAACTTTGTTATTTATCTTTCGTCAATATGACGTCACTTGTACCTACTTCACATGTCAGCTGTTGCAAACGACAATTAAATAAAACACTTTTAAAGAAAATTAATACTAAAAAATAATATAAACGATGAATTTAGATGTTAAGACCGGGGGCCATGGTGGCCGTGCGGGCTAGAGCGTAGGGCTTTGGTCGCATGGTCTCACCATGGTTTGCGGGTTCCAATCCCGTCCGGGAGTGAGATTTATTTCGTAGATAGAACTCCCTCCCGGGGCCATGGATGTCTTAAATAATTATATATAACACATTGACATGGCTAATATGCACCGTACATAAAGCCAAAACAAAAAAAAAAAAAAAAAAAAAAAAAAAAAAAAAAAAAAAAAAAAAAAAAAAAAAAAAAAAAAAAAAAAAAGATAAGATGTGTATAGCATATATCTGTACCATTTGGGAAAAACTAGGCAAGTCCAAAATCACAGGTTTTCAGGGCAGCGCTTTGCAGTTTTCTGTGTAAATCGAATTTTTTTGATAAATTATTTTCCCAACCGCCATTATTCAACAATTTCTCCATATTTTATTATGGAATGCATATATATTTTATTTTGTAATTTTATCATACATTTTTAGGACTTATCTAGTTAATTACCCGAAATCAAAAGAATTGTCTATTTTACACCACCACTTACCTAGTTATTCACGTACTTATTTAGTTTTTGCCAATGAAAGAAGCGTTTCAGAACTGCATAACGGTAATTATCTCTTCACCACATCTGGGCAAATATTTTTATAAGCAAGATAAATATGTTTAATCAATTTTAAGGCACGAAAAAATAGATAAATGCAATTTGTATAAATCCATAAGTAAATTTCCTAAAATTTTTATATTTTGTTGTCTAAAAATGCCCAATGCGTTTTCAAGGATACCATTGACATTACGACTTGCATACTTTTACACGATGTGTAGGACACCAATATGGGTTGCCAAGATTATTTATCTCATTTTGGACACAAATCTACTTATCTACTTTTTCCCAAATGGTACAGATATATGTGTAAGTTATATGCATAATAATCAAATATATGATCACAATTGAAAAAATAAAACCATGTCTCTTGATGGGAGTGGGAGTCAGCGTTAATACTTCCTAGAAAGTTAATTTTCATCATTAACTATCCTCAGTGAAGATCTCGAGGCCATCTCCTGTTCAAATGACGAGGAGGATACCCCTCCTTGGTATCGGGATTGGATTAGTTCATTGGTATTGAGAGTACATATTTATATCTTCCTGGAAGAAATTTTAAAGGAGTTCATCTTTCAGCTAAAGTCTCCTCATCTTTCGGCTGATCTCCCCTGCCCTGTCCATCTATATTTCGGCCCTATCCTCTTCAAATTGTACAAGTAGTCATTTCTCTTTCGCTAAACATTCTTCTTCCCTGGAAGACATTATGTGGACTTTCATCTGTCTGCTTTATCTTTCTTGTAATAATAAACTAAGTTATTGGCATAATCCAAGCACTCATTAAAGCAGACTAATTATTCCTCTTTATTGCTTTAATGAAGTCCTTGAGGTGTAATTAATTCAATGTCCTCTCTTGGGAACTTAATACAATTGGAAATTAAAGGTTAACTGTTTTTTTATTTTTATATATTCTTTATTTAATAGTTTTAATTTCCTAATAAAAAAAAAATGTTTTATTACTTAATTGTGTTCAAGCTTTTCTATAGAATGTCGGAAGTTATCTTGTTATGTGAAATTTGGTATTTGGATCCAAAAAACCATAAAGATACACTTTTGATTTTCAAAATTTTTCCCTTTTTTTATTTCTGGGAAAACGACCAAAAGCCTTAAAACATTTTCTTTCAAAAGTCTTCACTTATATTTGCGATCTATTGAAGGCAACATATAATCTTATGATTCTCATAGAGCAAATCTTAGAAATTCGCAAGCGGGAAATTTATTATTCTCCAACTTTGCCTCTATAAAGTTTATTCTCTACCTTCAGTGCTGCTTCAAGAGTAAATTTCGAGAAATGGCGTCCTCTCCAAAACCGGAATTTCATTGCTTCAATTTAGTAGTAGGTAGTGAATGTCTTCCGTCCGACGCTAGGTTCACTTCACAGTGCAATTTCGCTGGAGCTACTCTAATATCCATTACGAATAAAGTCATCGATGAATTCCTCTGTACGAATTAATCAATTAAGTTTTCGTAATTTTTACTCCAAAACCAATTGATTGTTTTGGCAAAAAATCAATAGTTGATTTACTCAGGTACTATCGAATCCTCACACTAAATTGCCTATCGATATGTTCGTTACTTCAGCAGTTATTAGAGTTTTTGTGTTCAGCCTCCTCAATCCCCCCCCCCCCTTTCCTCTGACCGATATGGCTGAAAATCAATGACAATTCGTGTCAATTCATTCTATTGGGAGTCATCGTGTTCACAGACGGACACACGGGTTTTATTTCCTAGTATAAGAAGTACCTATAGGGGAACTTATGTAATCTGTCAGAAATACGATGTTGTGTTTTTACCGGAATTTCATGTTTTTTAAAATGAATATATCGACACGAAACTTAATATGTGTATCCATCCAGAACCCTATAAGGACAACACGTAATAATATTTCGCGAAAACGACAGTAGTGAAGAGCTCGATCAGAGAAGAGGGTTCAACTTAAAAACGCCGATTTAATGAATGTATCGGCATTAAATTTAGTCGAGGAATCAGAAGTAGCTGTATAAGTCAACTTTTGATTTTTTACCAAAAAGGTCGACTGATTTTAGAGGGAGAGCGAAAACTTAATTGATTAATTCGTGTTCACAGGGGAGATATATTGCCGATGATTCACCGACGACTTTTTTTTTATGTTAATAGGTTACGTTTGGTTAGGTTTTATAACTCATGCCCGGACTTTAACTACGAGGTCATATCGCTCTTTCGTCACTCTGGTGGACATGAGCCCGACTCTACTGTGAGAGTCTAAATTATGTCTACCCTAAATTTTTATTCACCTAGGGTACGGTTCTTTAACGAGTACCTGACATCGTACAGGATCGGGACCATCGCTTAACGTCCCATCCGAAGGACGGCATGCTTAAGTTTATTTTACCTCCCAGTTAAAATAAATTAAGGGCCTCGGTCGGGTTTCGAACCCACGATCTTGAGCTCAGAAGACAAGCACGCATACCACTGAGCTACCGGCACCCTAATTTATGTGAATATGTTAAAAGTTATAATAAAATGAAGGATTGGGGGAAAATTAGAAGACCTAGAGGGGAAACAGAATATTTTTATTGCCGCACAGGGAATTTTAAGTAAGTGATGTAACAATATTTGTCCCAGTTGGTCACAGTCGGCAGTTTATAATTAATAGATGGTTACAGAATACATAGATTGTAGGCCTGAATGAATGTTAATATAAGACCAGCAATGGGTGTGTTACTTCTTTTGTCAACATCAAATAACAGGTTACTGGGCAAGTCCTCCAGCCAGAACAGATATCGTGTCTCTTTGTCGCTGTTCCGCCTTTAGAAGGTGTGCGGTTTAAAGTGTCAATGGGCTTCTGTGGTTTGCCTCTTGGACGGAATCATCCTGTCATCTTCCCGGGCGGCATATGGTTGGGTCTACGGGTTTTTTGGCACGACACGGACGCCGTTTTACCGGTTTGGACTTCAATTAACCGAGGCCGACAAGGGCAGACAAGCTGCAGATGCCGTCAGTTGGTTGAGGACGGCCCCCTCGCTCTCAATTATCTGGACACATGGTGAACATCAACATTGGATAGGTCTCTGTCAAACTGGCCAATTACCATTCCGCTGGGGTCCAACTTAAAAAAAAAAATAAAATAAAAAATTGTTCGCACTCTAAACCCAATCCACCGATTTGCTCGAAAATCAATAGGTCTTTTACTCAGTCTTACATCGGAAGTTGTTAGGGTTTTTGAGAAGCCCCCTCCTCTTAACTTCCCCTCTTACCTTTCCCTCTTACTCTTCAGCCGATTTCATTGAAAAACGACAGGTGTCGTCCTTTTTGGGTCCTGCATCCATATGTAAAATTTCGTGTCGATAAAAACTCAACATCGATTATATAACGTCCTCTATACCTCGTATAGCTGATAGGTAAAAAAGGAAGTCGAAAAATCCTGAAACATACGGAATGTTAAAAAAGTTCGGAAACAGCTGAATCTCGGATTCTACCGACAGCAGGAATTGAAAGAAGATTGGAGTGGTGAGTCAGTATAATGATGCTAGGGCAGGTCACAATCGAGCCCCTTTCCAGTCTATCAGTAGAATCCCAGATATTCAGGTGTTTCCAATCGGGGAGTACCTTTATCTGAAGTTGATTACGTGCGATGTCTGATCAAAGATTAATAAGTTGTCTCTCTCTCTCTCTCTCTCTCTCTGCTGTAAGAGTCCTTAATTTTGCCTAAAAAGGTTTAGTTACGTAGGATAGGTTTCATTAACGAGTACCTGATATCTCATTAAACTTAGTGGCTGTTTCGTAAACTCAAGAGATCATTTGGTGACGATGATTGAACGATCAGGACCATAAGAATGATGAAACTTCTGTAGCTCCCTCCTGCTATTGTAAGACTTGTAAGAGATTACTTCGACAAGCTTAAAAGTAGCGGGCATCTCCCTGGACAGTGCTTTAGAGATCATGAAAATAACAGATATTCATAGAAGTTATACTCTTTTAATCATTTAGCCTTGTTGATAAGGGTTTTTTTGTGGATAGAGATTATTCAGAAACCAAACCCGTGCAAATGACGAGGGATTGCTGCGAAAACTGAGCGATAGATATGGTCGTATTGTGATGCAGATGGAAGTGTGTTTGTTGCGGTTGGCTGGCGGTTTGCCCCTCTGCAATGACGGTTTCTTCAATTAATTAAATTTCGGACTTGGCGGCAACTGTGCTAATTACGAAAGTTTGTATCCTGGGGTTGGACGGTGTTCTCTTCCTAAGGAGGTTTGTTCAGTAACTCACTACAGATCCCAGCTTCTGTCTAGAGAGGCGGCCCCTGGCGTACCACAACTACCCCCCCCCCCCCCCCCCCCCCTCCATTCTGCTCGTCAGCCTTAAACAATAAGGTCTTACAGAAAATAATAACCCATGGGCCTCATGCTTTGTAGTTAGCCGGGCGCGATGCTATGAAATTATATAATAATGAGCAATAGCGCCTCGAAAATTAGGGGCTTCGACGAAAATCACAAAAATTAAAACCCGGTTAATTTGTAATATTTTTTTTTGTTTTATTTCTCGAGATAGCCTAAAGCGAGTTAGACATTTAAAGTACAAATCCATCAAGATTCGCGAGGTAGTCGTGATTACAAAAATGACCAATAGAGTGTAGCCATGAAAGTTCATGGATGGCGAACAGGTAGCAGCAGTCGGCACCAAACGAGGCCTATCTCAAATGTTAAGTTGATTTGCATATTATCGATACCTTATGTTTATATCACATATATATCCTTTTTTATTCACACTCCAGTCTAGTCCGGAAGCATTGAAAAACATACTGTTTTCTTTCCAGTCTCGACAACGCCCTAACATTTGATAAACCGAGAGCTACTCGAAATATGTCATGATTATGTAGGCATTGCAAATTGCTAATACAGATAGGTTTTAGCGAAAACACTGGAATTCGACCGCGTGATATATATCAGCATTTTAGCAAATTTTGTGACCTCCGTCGGACTTCATCCACCGGCAAAAAAAAAGAAGGTACATATTTAGTGAGGGACGGCCTCGAGTTCATTAAGACAGAGGGTAGCAAAAACAGAAGATAGGATGCAATTATCTGAGGTCACTCATCACAGAGTTGGCTCATAAAGATGGGGGCATGAGGGGCGCCATGAGGCCCGTCTGGATCCATGGGCGTGCCCACAAACTCATTTAAAGAAGAGAGGGGGGAACCACCAAAATGTATGATGACCTTTTATTTTATGTATATTGCAGGGAAGTAGACTATCTGAAGTTCTAGTAGAGTTGTTGTTAGTATTGGTCTATATCTGAATTTCTAGTAGAGTTGCTAGTATTGGTCTATTTCAGAAGTTCTAGTAGAGTTGTTAGTATTGGCTTACATCTGAAGTTCTAGTAGAGTTGTTAGTATTGGCCTATACCTGAAGTTCTAGTAGAGTTGCTAGTATTGGTCTATTTCAGAGGTTCTTGTAGCTTTACTAGTATTGGTCTATTTCTGAAGTTCTAGTAGAGTTGTTGTTAGTATTGGCCTATATCTGAAGTTCTAGTAGAGTTGCTAGTATTGGTCTATTTCAGAAATTCTACTAAAGTTGTTAGTATTGGTCTGGCCAGGATTCTGGAAGAGGATATTGTGGCTCCTTTCCATATTTCTTGAAAGGTAACTTGCAGAAAGACAAATTGACGGGGTTCCACTATTCGGGGCTCAACAATTCAGAGCTCAATTAGTAAGAATATCATTGAAAATTACGGACACTGCCCCAATGTATAATAATAATAATAATACTTATTTCGTTTAAACCATATCATTATCTTAGTATTTGTTAAGTCGTGGCTGAAGATGGTAGCAATACCGAAAGTACCTACTCCCATATTATATATTATTTGTGAAATAGACAATATTTTTTAAAAAACATACGTTTTCTTTATTTTCATAACATTATAGTTAGTTAGTTATTGTGACTCATGCCAGGGCTTTAACTTCGAGGTTATATCACCTACTACCAGAGCGCACTCTCATCACTCTGGTGGACCTGAGCCCGACTCTACTATAGGAGTTCTAAATGTTGTCTACCCTAAATTTTTATTCACCTAGGATATGGGGCATTTAAAGAGTACCTGACATCATACAAGGCTTTGAACCCGCGATCTTGAGTTCAGTAACCAAGCATGCTACCATTGAGGTACCGGTGCCATCAACAATACTAATAAAAATTAAAATTATATAAATAAATAAAGAATAGAAGATAAATAAGTATAATAAAGATAATACCAAAAATGAATCATTAATTGATTAAATCTAAAAGTTTAATTAAATTTCATATTTTTTATTTAAAATAACTGTTATTTTTTTCGGAATTTTAATTTTTTGAAAAAGAGAGGAGCTTGTAGCCGTCCCTGACAGAAAGAGCGAAGACAGTTGATTATAAATAATTCATGGTGGGGAAGTACATTGCCCGTGATGAGAAAAAGTCATTTATTTCAAATGTAAAAAATGTTATTTGTGAATTTGAGAGAAGAAACGGATATGGAATATAGAGTTAAAAAATAAATAAAAACTGTGGAAGAAGTTTAAACAAAAATTAAATTAAAACAATTTATTTTGAATCAGTTTTCACTAGAAAAAGATCATGTTATTACGTTAATTCTAGGTGACGTGTTAATACTATTTACATATTAATTATAACATTTTTTGAAATATTTTAATTGTTTATTTTTTATTAATAGTAATTTGTATGGAAAACGGTGATGAGGGAGCGGGAGTTGTGATAAATTGAATAATTGTGAGGGGAGGAGATAGTAGTAGTGGGGGAACTTGTGGCATTTATATGTGGATAAGGGCAAAGGATGACGTTCACAGTGCATCAACAACTTGACACGTTGAGGATTGTGGAGCACTGAAGAAATGGAAAAACCCATGCCACCGATCATTTGAATTTCAAATGGAGTTTAACATTCGTTTTCGACACTACAAGACATTTTACAGAGCGGTTCGTTTAATTTCTAATGTTTCGGCTTCAAAATGCGTATTCTTAGGTTTTGATGGGTGCTGATCACGAATCCGGTGTTAGAATTGCAGTTTTTCAGTTGACAACTGTCAAAAATGCTGTCAACTTTTCAAAAAAATAATAAAATCTGCTGTTTAAACTGAACAACTGCAGTTCTAACACCGGATTCGTGATCAGTACCTAAGAATACGAATTTTGAAGCCGAAACATTAGAAATTAAACGAACCGCGTTGTAAAATGTCTTGAAGTGTCGAAAACGAATGTTAAACTCCATTTGAAATTCAAATGATCGGTGGCATTGGTTTTTCCATTTTAAAAAATTCCAAATTTTGAGAGATTTATTTTTTCGTGATTGTAAACCTGAATCCGTTTGGAAATCATCCAAATTTAAACTTTTTCAAAATAACGGACATGCTAATATATATGTTGAAGATGTAATAATAAATGTTTACGTTTCAACCATTAATAATGAATTGAAACAAATTTCCTTGAGAAAAAAAACAGTAAATTCAATAATATCTAAGTCTTCGTTAATTTACAACAACTAACAACTAATTCAATGACTCATTGGGAAGACAGACAGAAGAGGGTCAAAGAGCTGAAGAGTTACACTGAGGGGAGACACTAGCTCTTCACAGTCACTATTTTATCAAAGCAGGTCTCTCGGCCAGCGCCTCCTCAGACTTCGAGAAGGATTGTCAAGATGGCGACATGTTTTCAGTGGACTGAAACGTCGAAATGGGTATAGTATGGAGCATTAACCATGAATTCTTTGGACCTTGGATTGGAAGGGTTTGATGTTGGATGGCTTAGCACAGTCCCATAATTCAATTCCGTATGTCCATATCGGCCTTCACCATAGTCTTGTATATAATCAGCTTGTCCTCTAGGAATAGTTTGGATTGCCTATTTAGCATCCAAATCTTATGTTAAGTTCTTGTCTTCTTCAGGGGTTCCAAGCTAGTCTCTGGTCTAGGTAGATCCCAAAATAGTAGACTTTAACTCAAATTCATATTGAATTATCATTATTTCAAGAGATTATATGTTTTGCGAAGACTCCATACCCGGACAATCCAAGAAGGGAAACATAAAGTGTATCCGTGGACAGGATAACTCGCTCGATAGAATATCATCTCGAAATTTTGTGAATTTAGACTTCCCAGAGTGAGACACTTATTTATTATCGGCCATGTGCATTTTGAGAGAGCGGGGAAACTTACAAACAAATCGAGCTGGGGAACGCATAATGCTCGTGATTCATCGATGACTTTTCTTTTCTTGGTGAAGCGTGGTTCTGAGAGATACGCAAGGAGACTTGCCAGCTTCTCCATAAATTAAACATTCATCGCTGGGAGCTATCTTTCTTTTCTTTATTCTTTACTCTGGTCGAAGACTTGACATTCTGCACAATGAGAAGCAAGTGTAATGACTACAATTACCTGGCCATGGAACGGGGCAATAAAACCGCCAGTCGCTGGAAGGACTTATAAAGGACGCTTGTGGGGGAGCCCCTCCGCCTGTAATTCCCTCGCAGCCGATTATCTCTTGTGTCATATAGGGCCCCGGGGCTGGGATGGGGATCAAGGCAATCTGTTTTACGATGTTAAGGGGCACTCCGCGAGCCTCTTCATTACCGGCGGGGCGGAGCCCCTCGTCCGGGAGTTAGGGCTCGCCCTGGATGTTTATTTTATGCCCCCGGAGCCAAGGGGGCGGAGACCCAATCAGACGGAGGTAATTAGCGACGCATTCCTCCTTGGAGGGTTGTGTGGGACCTCGCGAGGCAATGCTCTTCTGTCTTATATACCAGCAACATGCCTTTCACAGACAGACTCAGCTACCAACTACACTAGATTTACAACAAATCATTGCCATATCTTGGAACTCTCGGATTAGTGGACTTGCTTCCACAAATGTGATAAAAAAATTAGTGTCTAATGTACAGTGTTTTTTTTTAATGAATGGAGCGTCTGACCAATGATTTCCTTCCAGTGCAACCGACCGTTTCCAGCGTTTTTAACCTTCGCTGCAATGGCTGATCGGTTGTCTGTATAGTCGCGTCAACCGGTTTTCAATTTCGTGTTTGATCCACAGAAGCTATGTTTGCTCCACCCGGATTAGTGGATCACTTCATTGTAGTATTCTCTTTCCGAAACTGACTCTTCGGCTGCAGAGAGTTAGCGGCATGATGAGTCGCGGCAATTTCACAGCTTGTAAAATAACATATAGTCTGACTTCTCACAGATTTTATTAATATTTGCTAGCCGGCTTTCGAGCTTGCCTTCATCATCAGGCAGTCTATAAAAAACCACCATATGGCAACAAAGAAACAAGTTCTGTTGGTTAAAATCCATAAAATATTGTGGCAATAAAGAGTTAAATAAATACAAATAAATTAAATGAATAAATAGTAAAAAAAAAAAAAAATTAAATTGATATAGAGTTTAAAAATAAAAATAAACATACCTGATAAAATAATTTTGAAAATAACAGAATTAAAATGTTTTAATAAATAAGATTTAAAAAAATAAAATTCCTGTCCTCCATCAGAGTCACAACTGGGAGAACGGAGTTCGTGAGACTGGAGAAACGTATCCCCTCTCTAGAGTCGCGGCAATCGTTGGTGAGGAGTTGTGTCTTGTGGACAACCTCATCAACAACATTAGAGTTTCAGTTTTGGAGTTTGATCACAACCCTCCGCCCCCTCCAATGCCCCCTCTACTACGTTTCATTGGCAATTTCCCAACCGGCAGCAGTATGTGAGATGTTAGGGCTTCGTAACCACCGCACTATAAGGGTTCCAATTTCTATCGTCAGACCACACAGTGTTGTTGTTCCCCTCAGCGGCACGCTTCTTCTTCGACAATGCCATTGGCCTTGTTTTTTTTTCGTAAACAATGTATGAAACAATAGAAGGTCTACTGGGGGCAGAAGGGTGGGGGTGGGGGGGGGGGAGCGATATGGGAAGGGGAATGAAAAATTAACTCCATGGTAGGACTAATTGATAGCTGATAAACGAGCCTGGGGTCAATCTGTGTAAAAGGCTCCGGGACGCCCTCATTCATCATAGCGGGTCAACCCGATTGACGCATCCGTCAATTTGAGGCGGGGACCGGAGTATTGATTCCCTGTTAACCTCGGCTATCCCTTGTGGTTCCCTTTCTTCTGCTAAGTCCTCTCGCCTGGATGGATTAACGCTCCCCCCCCCCCACCCCCCCCCCCCCCCCCGTCCTCCTGCTGTTCCCCGGGAATCGTTCACTCCCAGTCTTCCCCCCCCACTTCATCCCAATCCTCTCTGCCTCCCCCCACAGGAAGGAAACAATAGATTTCACACGAAAAGCCCGTCGATCCACGGATGAGAACTGTTCCCGTGATATAAATCAACTGTCGATACTGTCAGGAAGTAATCCGCTGATGGACGAGTTCATTTCGCGAACCACCCGCACCGCACAACATACTACAAGAAGTACTCCTTGGTGTTGGAGATCTGAAGGCCTTCTGCAGTCGTTCTGTTTCAGATTGCCCATTTCCATTTTTCTAAGCTGACTCGAAAGTCGAAACAGGAATGTGGAGATAAACGTTCAAAGACTGAAATAATGGGATCCAACATCCTAGTTCTCGAATTGTGGCCAACTTTTAAAAATATGAAGATGGCTGATGTAGTGAGAAGTGATTATTTCACAGGATGTCAAATATAAGATAGTCTGACCTCTCACAGATTTTTATTAGTAGTGGTTAGCCGGCTTTCGAGGTTTCCCTCATCAGGCAGTTTGATAAAAAATTTATTTTTAATTTTTTTTATTTTTTTTTAAATAAAACTAAATAACTTTATAATAAAAATAAATAAATAAAACAATCTAAAACGTAAGTTATTCCTTCCCCATCCATGATATTTTAAATTGTTTACGTTTTAGATTGTTTTATTTATTTATTTCTATTATAAAATGATTTAGTTTTATTTAAAAAAATTTTGATAAAAATTAGACTGCCTGATGATGAGGGAAACCTCGAAAGCCGGCTAACCACTACTAATAAAAATCTGTAAGAGGTTAGACTACATTTTATTTGACAACCTGTATAACAATATGAACGTTACTAAAAAATCAACTGAAATGCACTAGATTAACAATGGTAGTTTTCAGTTTGGACAGCATCGAAAATATGACAGTCCCTCAGCCTGTTTTTTGTAGTTGCATTATGAAAGAGCTAATTTAAGATCGCCATCTACCCTCAACTTCAATGACTGAACAGGGGAGGGGGGGGGGGGGGGGGGGTCATCAAATAATTATTTCGGAACTGTAGTTGAATTCATACAAAAAAATTCAAAACCTTATCCTCCCCTTTTCACTATTTTGGACGTCATTTTACCATCTGTGCAGTTGATAACTGGATTGATAATAGATTTTTCTGCTTAAAAATTGGTCGTTTACTAGACTTAAAAAACGAGGGGGGGGGGGGGGGGGGGGGTTCACCCCGCAAGTAGTGTCATATCTTACCTCAGAAAACTCACATATGTTTGTATTCTCACTGAGTTCATCGCTAACAATATTGTTAACGAGTTGAGCAGGTTTCTTGTTTACTTGTGAAATTGTTAATGTGGCTAATGTGTGGACGTTGTGTGTCTTGAACAGAAAACAATGTGGCCTCATTAAAGTTTCAAGATGCTCCTGATGCAAACTTGTGTTGGAGTGCAAGTAGGTGTGAAGTGCCAGAGACCTGGTGTCACAGTGTTCAAACACACATCAGTCAGCTCTCGGACATGTCTCCTTATTAAAAAGATACTTCCATACCCTCATTATGTCTAATTGCTATGTCTTCTTCTGACAGAAAACATTTAATTTGTTTATGTGCTCTGGGAAGTGTTTTGGAATAATATTTGATCTGTAGCGTGGAGACGGCACCAAACTTATTTAAAAAAAGGCGTCGGTGAATCACCGGCAATGTACCTCCCCAGAACAAATTAATCAAATAAATGTTCGCTTCCTCTCCAAAACCAGTCGACCGTTTGCGTTAATATTCAACAATTGACTTACGTAGGGGCTCCTATGTCCTTATAGTTGGGACCTGATGATGGGACGTTCATTGGGACCTGATGATGGGACGTTCATTAAGACCTGATGATGGGACGTAAGAACGTCCAAAACACTTCCGAAGATTTTTTTTTTTGAAAAATAGTTATCTTCTAGAAATTCTATTAAATTGAAAAATGTGACTACTTATTATAACGTATCATGATCATCAGGTTGGGGTCAATAGCCACGAAAATCAGATGCGCCCCGATAAATAGGAATGTTCTCCATATCGTTGAGGTGAGTCCTGAAACATGGGAACACAAGAATGAGCACATTTTATAGAGGGGAAAAAAATGGAGTTTAACATTCAAAATTACTATTGTTTTTCAAATAAAAAACAGAACAAAATTGTTGTATTTCTACTACAACTTTTAAAATTTTAAAGCTGTGAAAACTAACACCATATTTGGGAAAGTTTACAACTAATTTCATTTCTTGAATGAAAAAAATTGGTTTTTAAAACTACAGTGAAATTCGCTTATAACGATATTCAAGGGACCTAGGAAATCAAATAGTTGTATCAGAACTTCCCTGTATCCGGATTTCAGAAAATTAAAAAAAAAACTGTAATGACATAATAATGCACGCAAATAAGCAAATACATAAGTAAACAATTTTATATTTTTTACTTATGTATTTGCTTATTTGCATGCATTATTATTGTTATTACAGTTTTTTTTTTTTTTTTTTCTAATTTTTTTGACTATTTTGTTCATTATAAGAGTGGACAGACTGGTGACGTCCCGTCAAGCTATCATGGCGGCTGGTGACATTCCAGGACATCTCACAAACATACTTATTAGTGAAATTGCTTGCACGTGAGAAATCATC